>JBBPCS010005112.1:0-10758 GCA_037974645.1 Hollardia meadi | reverse complement strand
CAGCAGCCCTCCTCCTCAGTTAAAGATTGGTGCATTTGTTCATATGCAGTCAAATGGAGTTGTTGATGGGACAGAGGGTTGGGAGATTGTGGAAGCAGATGGTCCACCGGCCACCGACCACATACCTGTCCCTCAGCAAGACGAGTGCTGCTGTTTCAATAGGAGATGACACTCTGATTGGTTTGATTCATGTTACAACCAAAACACACCTATAAGGGACTAAATACAACCTTTTTGTGCCTTGGGCTCTCCTTTGCGCCCAGATTGATGCAGACACGCCATAAATGCAATTGTACTAAAGCCCATGCGCTACAGATTGTTTAAATAGGGCCCATATAGTGTATAGATCCCTGTAAGTGTATGTGTAAGGTGTATGTATAAGTCACCTTGTATGAACATTATTATTTTTTACTACATTCATTTGCATTTCTATTAAATTTATCATTACCAAAAGCCAAAAATACAGTTTTAAATAGGCCACTGAAAATGTCTGGCCCATCTACATTTCCTGGTTTTAAAAATTGGCCCAATCGAATTTGTAATTGAATAGCCCTGCTTTATAATTTAACTATAAAACTTTTACTTTTAGCACTGCTGTGGTGATGAAAAGGGAAAAAAATATTCTCCAGAAAGTACATTTTTGGGAAGAAAAGAAACACACAAGGAAATAAATAAATCAGCAAACATCTACAACAGAAAAGCACACTCAAACACATATCTATTTTTGCCAGCTCCCATGCTGCTTGTTGATATAGTTTTTAAAAAACGGTACCGCTGCCCATATGTGTTTTATTAGGCTGTCAGGCTGGGGGAGATCAAGGCAGAAAGAAACTGTAATCTGTATGCAGACTCACAGAGGCCAGTGGGAGCGGTTTAGGAGCTGGACAAACAGTCAGACAGTGGCTGGAAATATTTTTCATCCTTGTTTTAAGATTAGGGTGCCATAATTTATGGCGCCCCATGAACAGCCTGCCCTCGAGAGTTCTAAAAGCAAATAAAATGAGAGATTGAGCAACATGTACACATGAAAACAAAATGGAAAACAAATTCTCCCAAGGTTCTCAGATTAGCTTCTGTTAAAGGAGGCATGCGGAAATGTTCTTCTGGTGAAAGCAGCTGACTAGTTTCTTGGTTTCCCCCTCTGATGCCCTGATTTCATCACCCCGGTAAAAGCAATACATCTTAATTTGCTACTGTCATCACAGGCTGGCCTCGATCTGTCAGTTTCTCAACCTCAGGGAGAGGTGTTACACACAAGAAGGACATCGGTTCAAAGGCAAAACGACATTCTACCAGTCATCATTTTAGAGAACTGGTTAGTTTTAGGTTTGATTGAACTCCCTACAGCCAGTTTTGATTCTCCTGATGTGTGGGAATGTTTTTGAAGTAAAGACTCTGAAGTGCTCGACCAAACTGAACTTTGATGTAAGAAATGCATTGATAACCAACTTTGATCATTGAGTTCAGTCAATAAATTCATTAACAATAATAATAATAATAATAATAATAATAATATGTCATTGTATATTGTTTGCATCATGCTTTTAATATCTGAACTAAAAGTATATAAGTATAATCAAGAAAAAGTACTTAAATTTCAAAAGTTAAAGTACGCACTATGCCTTATATATCATCATAATAGATGATTATTATTATTGATGCAGTAACATTCAGCTGCAATGTTGTGAGTGGCTGCAGTAGAGTTAATTTTCTTCATTTTTTGAACTGTTGGTTTAATTTACTGTACAACAACGGATTATATTTCATATACTCATTCAAGGTTTTTAAAATGTTGGTGCAAAGCAACTAGTGACTAAAGTCATCAAATTAAAATGTAGTGAAGTAAAAAGTACAATATTTTCCTATAAAATGAAGAGGAGTAGAAGTAGAAAGTAGCATGAAATTAAAACACTCAAGTAAAGCACAAGTACCTCAAAATAATATTTACAACATAACTAAATGCACCACTGGCCACATGGAATCCATTTTTATCCATGAGAGACATGTAATATACATATGATGTCATGCTAATATTCAGCATCAATGCCAGCTTAATTGTCCTTAAAGGATGTCAGTAACTTATATAAATTCCATCAGAGCGGATTAGATTCGATATACGGCAAATAAGGTACATTTTATTAAGCCCTGAAACTTGTAAATGTAATGTTGTAAAAGGTTTTCAGCCAATCAAAAATATAACTGAATGCATTGATGAATATATGAGTAAAAGGTTTATATGTTTCCTTTAACCTTAATGTAACCTTTTAATTATTTTATCTTTTGGGGTGGGGTTGGCACACTTTTTAAATCATTTACATATTCCTTGGAAGCTTTAAGAGAGCTGGATACAGCCTCTCTCCCAACTTTTCGCAGTAGCCACTAGTATTGATACAATAAAAATAACCCTGCGGCTTAAAAGCATCCTTCTTTTTTTAAATTTATTGTTTATTGGTGAAATAGCGTGGAAACATCAAAAATTGTGACATACGGTCGACATAAACATGACATGATAACATAAAGCGGTTGATATGAACAGTCGGGGTAGAAATTAGGTTGGCTTAGGTAGGGTGTGTGTGTGTGTGTGTGTGCGTGCGTGCTTAGATGTTTGTTTGAGAGGCAGAGATGTCTGTTTAGTAATCTTGTGGAGATTGGGGTATGACGTGTGGCGGGGAGAAGGAAAATGGTAAGTGTTAATGTTACAGGGATTATATTATGGAAAGAAAAGTAAGATAATAAATATAATAAAAAGTAAAAAATAAAAAAGGAATAAATAATGTTAACAATATAGTATTACTATCATCACTATATATCAGAATTATAAATATATGCAATATATTATAGCACATAAGGCAATGTGATAATATAATCCAGTGGGGGGCGAGACCAAACCAAACCCCACTCAGGCCCCAGCAGCACAACTAAAAGCATCCTTCTCATAGACCTAGATTATAAAAGGAACTGTGAAAACGTATTCTACTTACTTGCTTATTCTACTGTAATATGAACTTTTAATCTATTAATTCTATATGTCAAACCCCCTCAGAACCTAGAGCCTCATGTCACAAATTAGATTGTAAATTGAAAATCGAACGAAATTAGCTTTCAACCATCTAAATCAATATAAAGATCTGCGATTGCAGCATTTATTTTTCCTTTCCACCTCCAGCTACTTGTGTCTTGCAATCATGAGCATGTCCAAAGAAAAACAAAAGACAACACAGCTAGCTTACCGGTAGCCTGCAAGTGCACTTCTAGTGCACAAAGACTATCAGCTGACTGGTACTGGAGGTAATGCTGACAATGTTGGAGGTGTTGGTTTTATTTCATTTTGGCAGAGATGCTTTATTGATCTGTTTTGGAAAAGGGTTACTCGCTACAGATTTGAGGAACTGAACTTTATAACAAACTGAATTTTTATCCTTTGCTGTCTATTGTTGAATCCCAGAAGGGTGGTGGTTTTTGTTGAATTCTGGACTCTTTATTTTTTGTTGAATATTATTTGAACTTGACTAACCCTAACCTGCAAACAGCTACCAGGACGAAGTCAAGCTGTTGTAAAATATGATGGCATATCCATCAGTGCTGCCAACAGTTTGAATCAAATTGAATTGTGGATTTGGAGAATTGTGACATCCCTATGTACCACTGTTCATCTGAGTTTGTTGTCTGACATTTTCAGTGTTTTTTGAATGTGTAGTTGACTTGTTTGGTATTTGTATCTATCTACTGGCACACCTCAGTCTCCCTTTGGCATCTCCTGACCTTGTTATGTCAGTCTCTCAGTCTGAACCCAGGGAAATATAGCTGTTTAAGATCAATCAGTCACAACTCAAAATAGGGCACAGACCTGTTCTCAACACAGTTTGAAAAAGTGAAAAACTATGTTTGCTGGATCCTGGGTCAAGGGTGAAAGATGAAAATTTGCAGCTGTTCCTTTTCTCTGTAGCCTTGATAAGTCAAGCCTGGCATGTTCTTTGAGTGAACTGAGATGCCTGATTAATCTGAAAGAGTTTCTGCATTAATAGTTTCTCAATATTACAAAAGGTTTTGGCTTCTTTCACACAGCTAGCTTTATGCTAGATTCTGTTGAATAAAACACTGTTCTCTCTCAATACGAGGACATTGTTGTCAGCATATCGTGAGGATAAATTCTACGTTATATTTGACTTTTTTCTTTTTTTGTTTGAGCCTTGTGGCAGGCTTTCCCTGCATTCTGCCACTGCAGACAGCTCATTTTACAAAATGGCCTGCGTCCTCGAGGCCTGGTACATTATCATCTCTCATAGTAGCATTGATCGGGGCCGCTAGCTAATTGTCACCTAAATGACATAGATTATGATGGACATCACATTATCATACACATTTAGCATTAATAAATTACCACATTATCAGCTGTGCATAAGAAATGTTGTGATAAAAGTGCTGCCTCCAGTCTGCACCCAGATAATAAGATTAAAACTTGCTGTTGATCAAAGGCTGTAGCTGATTGGTCAAATAGTAAAATGTACTCAAGTTCTTGACATGTTGTTTTTAATATTTGTAGAGTGCTACAGTGGCATCATATCATTTTATACATTTTAAATTGGCTTGCAGTTATTAAGAAAGTATTGTCTTCATTAAGACCTTAAAGGGCCAGTTCACTGCAAACTCAAAAGTACATATTTTTCCTCTTACCTGTAGAGCTTTTTATCCATCTAGATTGTTTTGGTGGCTTCTCTTTGATATAATGGAACTATAGATGGCACTTCGCCTGTGGTGCTGGAAGCACACACACAAAAAAACATTTGAAAAACTCTTTCCAGAAATCGTGACCTGTTACTCAAGATAATCCACAGACCTTACTTTGAACAGTTTCATGTTGGAACTCTACAGTCAATATACCTTTAAAACAGGACAACTCACAAGATTTCAATCTAGATGGATAAAAACATGGTAAGAGGAAATTTATGTATTTGGGATTTTGTAGTGAACTTTCCATTTAATGTTGAAGAGCGAAGGCATTTCCTCTCAAGAATTGATGGAAAAGTTTGCAACAGAGAGAGAAAAAGTTTTGAAATATTCCTGAAGGGCTCTGCTTTAAATTAATGAGTGAGACAAAACCAAAGAGGTGATTCCATGTCTCTCTTCGTCCTCCTGTACTGCACAAGGTATCACACAGTGCTCTACACTTTTCACAGGAAGCCTCTTTGCCCAGTTGTTTCCACTTCAGCTACTGCAAGGAGCAGAGCAAACAAAAGAAATGTGCAGTAAGTCTCACATTTCTTCCTCACTTTTTTTTTTCATTTTGTCGAGCAGCACTGCTACATTTCCAGTGAGCTGTCTCATAAAGTCACCTGGTCGAGCGTGTCAAAGGCGGATGTGGCATCTGTAAGTTTAAACCAAGTGGATTAATGGGGAATTTATTATTTACACAATGTCAGCTCCAGCCTGAGGCTGGTGGTAGGGCTGTAGCAGCCGGCTGTAAATGTGCCATGCATGTCTGCAGTGCCATGTTAGTGAAATATTTACATGGTCACGAATTTTCAATTTGTCAGGGATTGTTCCTTTGAGGAGCTTATCACATATAAACCGTGCATGTGGTAAAAATAGAGCCTATTTATTATAAGATGGACAATGACAAAGGGCTTTGGGGCTAAAGAGCTGGGGAATTTCTGTAATATTTAATTTAAATACATATTAATGCATTACTGTAAAAGTAGCTGTGAGTCAAAAATAATTATTACATTAACACAACCTCTCTCAACAGCAGTAAAAGTGTTTAATTCAAAAAATCTTTAGCATATTATTGATATAGCTTTGATTTGTGCTCCTAGCTCTCATCAAATGCTAACAATAAATTACCCTATCATTTTAGAGAACAGAAGGCAGTAATAATATATTGTAATGCAAATTAAAGGTGCCCTGTTGAGGGCAAAGTTATGTTTACATTCAGTGTTTTTCACGAGGTTTACCAAATGTGGTAATGTTTTATTTACTCATAAAACATTAAAGCTGATTTGTTGACTATTTGAATTCCTGTTTACATTCATGTTTACTTGACAAAATTCTCTTTCTTCAACACATTTGTTGATGCATTGCTGCATTTCTTCATGCAAGATGTGTGTGGGGTGACAAAGGATTTGGCTGGCTTTCTGAAGAGTGTTTTACTTGCATATGGTAGAGCTGCCATAATCAATCGAAAGGAAATTAGTTGCCAACTATTTTGATAATCGATTAGTCATTTTAGTCCAACATTCAATTTCTTAAATGTAAGGATTTGCTACTTTTGTTTGTTATTTATGATAGTAAATGAAGTTCTAGACAGCTGGTAGGACAAAAGAAGGGCACTTTTGGGGTCTGGGTAATTGTGATGACAATTGTTCTGCAATTTTTAAAAAAATGTACAGACTAAAAATTGAATTGATTCATAGAAATAATTGGCAGATTAATTGATAATGAAAATAATCATTAGTGGCAGCCCTAGTATGTCTCCTTAAAGTGAGATTTTGGAACTTGAAGTGACAACATTGCATAAGACTTCTTAGGCTGGATGTGGTGGGGCACCAGCATGCAGAAAGTCATGGTGCATTTACTGTGAAACAGTTACAAACCCTGGTTAAGATTAAAATAATTTATACTGTGACTCAGATGTTATAACTACTACTACGCCTCTGTAATAAAAACACACAGAACTATTAACTATTTAATCATTTAGAGGCACATGGAAGCCAACTAATTTTCTAGCATGTATAGCAGCTTATATGGCACTGCATCACATTTTCTCCATGGAACAGCACCCCAGAGGGGACTGCGTCACGTTTTATACATTTTAAGGGCACCCATATGTTGCCCACTTTAAGGGCACTCTAGAGAGCACATAAAGAGTAACTAAACCCCCAAACCACTTTTCAGCTGAATGCCAATGTAAATGGGTACTAAGTAGTGCTATTGATCAATTCAGGTCCAAATCTTGACATTTTAGTATTTGAATTCTACATATTAAATTATAAATATGTATAGCGATTGCCCTCTACTGTTTGAAACCCAGCTATTGCCAATTGATATTGCTATCAGAATGGTATTTAGATGATTTGTCCTTTTAAATCTGTTTTTGGGCTCCTTTTATTAAGATTCATCAATTAGAAAGATCTTTTCCTTCCTTCAAGGCAGCATTACCTCTGAGAAATGATTGTATGACACTACCTGTCTCCATTTTTGCGCTTCAGTCCCTGCGCTTACCAACTGCAGAGCTGCCAGCCTCTGTTGTTTAAAAATACAGGTTAAGCATCAGCTCCACATCTGTCTGCCACTCATCTTCACCCAAGTGACAGTGGCAGCCCAAGTGGCTGTGTACTCAAATATATATTTATCACATACTTTATCAAGGATATAAGCATACCAAGCTAACATATGCAAACAGAGCTCAGCCGTTTGCGTGTGGGAGGGCCCCATCTTGTCAAGCATGCCTTTCAAGTTGCTTGTGGAAAAAAAAGATAAAGTAGCTGAAAGTGTAAGATCACCACCCAGTAGGGAGGTTGTGTGTATGTGTGTGTGTGTGTTCTCAGGCATTCATTAAATAGGGTGTGACATTAAGCTGATGATTAAACCCCTCGAGGGTGACAGGTGAGGGAAACGAGAGACAACCGCGCAAGGAAGCAAGAGACAGCTGAAGTGAGAGAAAGGAGAGAAGGTGACAGAAGGAGAATGAGGAGACAGGAGGAGAAATGAATTGCGGAAAAAAAGACGAGGTCAGGGAGTTAGGGAGGGAGGAAAGATCTGCATCGGGAGGAGATTGAAAGACAGATGGAGCGAGAGATACTCTCAATATCCAAATGTAGAAACATTTCTTATTTACAACCATCGTGTACTAGAGGTGAGAAACTCGACTCAATGTACAGACTCTCGGACTTCTGAGTTAATCACTAAACAGATCCGAGTTTACGAGTCACTTGAGTCAGAATCACAGAGAACATAGAAATCCTACCGATGAAACACAAGCCCACTGTCTCCAACTACAAATAAATACATTCAAACTTAGGCTACTACAGTGAGTCTACTGTTTGTGCGTTTGTAATTTTGACTTTTGACATTTGAAGAAATGAAACATTGCATTTTCACGCTGTGTAAGTCTAACCCACTCTGTCAGTATCAGTCTGAGTCTGCTGTTTCGCGCTACGGCAGAAGTTTCACTGATTCACACAGCCAGGACGGGTCTGGGTCTGCGATACTGTTATGTTTCCGGCTCTGCAGGAAGTCTTCCTGATTTCTGTCCACTCCGCTCATCTGAGTCCCCTGAGGCAAACACTGACTGGAACCACCTCCAATTGTCTGTGATAACTTATGGACCAGGCGATGGACTGGGGTAGCCTATATTAATATTAGATTTTACAGGTTATAAGAGAGTAGTGAGTGATGCAATTAATCGTTTTAATATGTATACGTTGACTGGTGTTAGCTGGTGTCGGTTGGTGGCTCCGAGTTAATGGAGACAGCAGACTCGACACTCCTGGATCAGTTAAAGGTTTCGGAACATTGTTCCGAGTGGATCACTCATCGACCAATTCTATCGTGTACATGAGAAGGAGTGCCAAACCAAAGCATTAAGCAGCTGTCAAGAGGTGAAATGTGTACGTATATTGCCGTCTTTTGCACTGTAAAGAGACGGCAAGTGTCCCTCTGACTCCTTAACTAGTCTTTTGTACTGCACACACTATTTTGTATTAAAATTGTGCTGACTTTCAAAAAAGTGAATTGAAGCAAATTACTGTATCCTAAAAATGCACAATGGAACATGGAAGCACTACATTTAATTATTAGCAGGGCCTGCCACAGAGCCCAGCAAGCTGAAGAAAACTTATTCGCCCCACGTACTAGGAACGCAAGCTGAGCTTTATGGTGGAAACTGGGCACATTTCTATTTCATTATTAGAAAAGCAGCCTGCCCTTCTAATGGTTTTCTGCACACCACCTGTTTCTGTTTTTGATTTGTTCTCCCCAGGCCTTCCCTGGTTGACCAAGAGAAGGCGTCTGACTTTGCAATGGGAAAAGCGCATCAGCCACCAGCCAAGTGCTGGGACACTGTGGTGGTGGCTGGATTTTTAAAATAATTTTTTCCCCACTACCTCTGGCCACAACATACAATGTAAAAAGCTTGTGATTTAGCATTTTGTACATGTAGATGAGTGGGCTGCGTGTGTGGGCCTGAATATTGTTTTTGATTTAAAGTGGTTTTAATTATGTAGTGAATCGTTACTGAGTCAGAGGTAAATGTGAACATTATGGATGTCATGATTTTGATGGTAACAATTTGAAGTCACTGTTCAAGACTGTTCATGAATCAGTCTATCATACTTATTAACGCTAACCAACAAAACGCTGACCCCAACCATGTCTTCAACAGTGAATACAAATAGTTACCATCAAAGCGAAGATAAATGCATCAGAATGCACTACTGGTCACAGAGTGGTGCAGCCACGCGGCTGGGTCAGAAGTAGCGCATGCTGCAAGATTTTCACCCGGTGAAGCGAGAGCTTGCAGTATCAGGAAATCCCACTGTTTGTTCATACTTTAATTGTAATTGTCCAATTCTGTAAAATAGCATAGTTCATATTTGCCTCTTTAGGCACAATGGCTGCAGTGTTGTAGTGTGCTCCGCTGTCACTGCAGGAAAAAAAATTATTAATCTGCTTCGTGTGGTGTTGACATGAAGTGACTGCACGTCTCTGTACATCTTTTCCTACCGTGCTCTTATAAATGCATCATCTGTGAGTTTGTTTTTTTATATTAAAAGTTATTGTGATCAAGTTGTTTTTGAAAATTAAATGCTATTAAATAATAAGTATCATTAAAAAAATGAAGGATAAGTTAACTGCACGGTTAGTAACGTTCCTCCAGTGTAAGGACAGAGTGCACGTACAATACAACAGTAATGAAATAACATGATGCTAATACTAGGGATGCACAATATGTATTTTTTTCAGCCGATACCGATAACCGATAATTACCTGCTTCTCATGGCCGATACGATAATTTGACCGATAATTTCACATTTTTGCGTTTTAAAAAGAAGTTCATATTCTGTAGTTTTTGCACACCTGAGGTTAAGAAGGGCTTAGATGTAGTAAGTAAATATTCAATAGATCTGTCTCTGATCAAACCAAATCTAATTATTACTTCAAAAACAAAGAACAATTCTGACTATTCAAATGTTTATCTTTTTCCTAATAAGGTACCAAGAAACAACATTGTCAATTCAAACATTGTCCTTTTTAGAACATTTTGCATAAGTGTTCAAATTAAATACTCTGAGATAACCTCTCAAATAAGACATGTCAGTATATTAAATAGTCAATACAAAAATAAAGGCTTTTATAGAACCTAAGGCCTCTGGCTGCTTAGTCTGCAGATAAAACACAATGGCAAAAGTCATATAGTAGACTGGCCCATTTGTCATTTTATGCTTTAGGTATCCAAAGGAGTTTTCCTTGTACACAACTTGATTTTAGACATTTTTACCCAAACAGATAAGTTTTCTCTTCTTGTTCCATAATCTACTAACTGAATACATTTCCTACCTCATAGAACCTTTACAAAGTACATATTTTGCTTTGCTTTTGGATCCATGTGGTTTTCATGCCTAGTTGTGTCTGTAAATGTTGAAGACGTGAGGCGGCATGTTGGGAGTGCTTAAAATGCCCGATTGTCTTCCTCCCGATCGAGACACAAGTATACTTCTTTGGCTCAATACAGCCTTATTTACAAACATTCCACCATAGCTT
>JBBPCS010005111.1:0-10758 GCA_037974645.1 Hollardia meadi | reverse complement strand
ACACACACACACACACACACACACACACACACACACACACACACACACACACACACACACACACACACACAAGCATTATTTCTGTATCTATAAATATATACAAATCCACAATGAGTTTATTGTTGCAGATCACTGTTAATTTATTGTGTTATCACCGTGTTTCTTTCTATTTTTCTTGTCAACAAACAAGATACAAAAAAATACCAGAGTTATAATCAGCTCCTTACAAGGAAGTGATTTTGCAAGGAAAACTTTAATCCACATGACAAGGAAAATGGTTCTACTGTGCTGTAACTTCTGCTGTATTTGAATGACTCATTTTGCAGTATCTCTGAAAAACGTCTTTAAATGATTTTATTCTTCACCAGACTGATAATAGACTTTGGACCTACAAAAGGACAGACTGTGAAATCTGTAAGTGTCCTTTAGTCAAGCTCTCCATGTCATGTCTGATCAGTGCATGTCATCTTCAAATGGTCTGTGCTCATTAGTTGAACCAGTCAGGCATGAAAGTCAGGTCTTCCGCTTTTTACGGCCTTCATTTTACAGTAATTTGTGTTTGTTTACCCTTTAACTCTGATTTTAACCTCACTATTCTTGCTTTATTCTATTGCCAAGCTGAAAGGTAACAGAAAGAGACTACCAGTGTCCAGCAGTTTGATGTGTTCTGTGAACTGATAATAAAGAATAAAACAAAACTAATATAACTAAAATAAAAACATACATTAAACCAACTCTTGTGGAAAAATATTTCAAGGTTATTAGTGTTTATCTATTGATCTATGACAGTTTGGCAGAGTCACTGTTTCTTGTTGTTGAGGGGTCAAATGACAAACCTGGTCATTTGAACTTAAACTAACTAAAGAATGAACAAATAATAATGATGCTGCCTTCTTAATAAGTGGGATTTTTCACATGTGGAAAAGACAATTCTCTCTTTATGAAACGTCCACACGTCACACTCACACATCCGGCCTTTAAGTTTTTGGAAACCAATGGATTTCCTTTAATATGCTTAATATGAGACATCTTCCTCTCAGCTCCATATGAAGTTCATGTTAATATTATGTTTTCTGCTCCTTCTGGCTTCAAATAAAGCCACACTTAGTTCATTAAAGTCTGCGCTGCAGCTTTAGAGCCACCAGAGGGAGCCATGGAACAACAACAAGTTCACCTCTCCTCTGCCAAGTGCATTCTGGGAATGGTTGAGCCCCTTGCCACTCTGAAAGCAGTTTGATTAAAAATAAAGAAATGAGGAAATGAGGAATAAAAAAAGTAAATGATGGATTAATAAAAATAAATAATGAAGAAATGAAAGATAGTTTCACTTGTTACAAGAAATACAACTATACAAGGAAAAGCAAACAGAATAGAAAAGTAAAAAATACATAAAATAAACAAATTAATTGATTGGATGCAGCAGTTTTTTTTTTATTGTTTACAATCTTATCTGGTGATCTCTTGTATCTTGCGACCTTTTGCGGGGGCCCTGACCCTCAGTTTGGAAGCCAAACTTTGTCATCTGACAAGTGCAACGTGCTGTCATTTTCATCTTTATCTGATTTTAAAGGTGAAATACACAACATCCACTGCCACTAGATATCACAACATAATTGAATGTACTTGTTAAGCGATAATTTGCACAAGTTTCTTACCCGGCCACCATGTTGAAAACGGACGTGGGACAGGGAGGGATGCACAAACATGCACGCTCACACGCACTAACATGCACATGCAGCCAGCCCGGCCACCAAAACACAGGGAGAGTGTGACATTCTCTATTCAGGACGCCATTACACCACTGTACCTTTATCAATTAGTCATTTGCTGCTATAATAATGTTAAAAACACACACATATTTAACCTTTAAGTGAAACATCTGTCTCTGTCTGTCATCTTACCTCATGCAGCAAGAGATGAAAGAGACAGACCGAGGAGTGAGAGTCTTACATGACAGTTTAAACAACAGTGCCAGTTTGCATGAGTCACTTTACACCTTTCACACACTTTCAACTTGCAGGTTCACCTGGCAAAGCACATGATCGTTTCATCACCTCAGTGACTCTGCGCTCAGAAATTCACTCACATTCGAGGAAGCTACGTTTTTTCACCTTTTGGTATTTGGACAGTTACATGTTTAAATAGTCCCGGCTTTTGATTTTGGAAAATAGTCATGACGTTGTGACATCATGTTCCCAAACTTTGTTGCTTGTGGACCCTTTTATAGCCACACGGGCTACTTCCAAACCCTCTTCATACGAGCTGTGAGAAGATAAACCAAAGGGTGATTTTCCCTTCTCATGTTTGTTTCATTTTATTATACACTAGTTCTAAAAAAAGAAGTCACCGGCATGTCACAAGTAAAAAGCAAAGATTTGAGAAAAGTCAGTAAAAACTTTGTGCATCAGAAATGGTTTGATCTTCTTTCTTTCTTTCTTTTTCAAATTTATCTTGAAACCCCTTCTTCACAAGTATTGGACCAGCTTACATTTAATGTGACTTCTCATTCAAATTTAATAAGCATCAACATAACTCATTTTAGGGTTCTGTGATGCTCATTTTTATCGTTTTACTATGTAATTATGTTATCATGTACATATGAGCATGTCATTTTGTTTTTATTATCCCACTTGTGACTCAGCAGTTTTACTACCTGGTTGCTGGAAGTTATGAGTTATACTTCCAAGCTCAAGATTTGGCACAAATGGCCATGAATGCACTTTTATGGACACGTTCCATTAATTGAAATCCTTATCAGTCAGCAACCGGGAATAAACTCAGGTGGAAAGAACAGGGTCAATGACAGCGCACTGGAACTGATAAAAGAGGGGATTCTCACATAATAAATGGTACGGTAGCTCTTTAGTCTGTCCCAACAAGTACTACTGAAAGAGCAGGAATGCTGCTCTTTTATCCAACTCTAGAGGACAGTAGATCAGATATGTTTTCAGTCTATTTTGGCCAACATAAAAAGAGACTGCTTTCACAGAGCGGTCCGTCTGATCATTGACAAGCTCCTTGCTTCTGCTGTGTCACGATGTCATTACTGTAAGAATAGACTCAGATAACCGTCACACGGCAGTTCCCTCTTCCAACAGATAAGATAACTTCTTTGTTTGTTTATCTCTTTTTTTTAACCTTGGGGAATTTCTTTTGTAGGCTGGTTTAAGGTGAGAGGGTAATTAACTCTGTCCACCTTTTCCTTTCTTTGTTGTATGCTGTCACAAAAAGCTGTTAGGATATTCATAGTGAAGTTGGATTGTTCATGAAGTGGCTTGCAGTCTGTGGAAGGAAGGTGAGCGTTTAGGAATTGGAGCTGGGGCTTCCCAGGTGAGTGAATGAGACTCTAAGTCCCTCTTTGGTCTGTATCCTGACCTCTGACCATACTTGGCAGAGTCGCAAGGGGACAGAGAGACACAGCATTATAGGGATCAATAAACTATCACATTATCATTATTAACCCTGGAGGAGCTAGTGTAATTACCCAGCTCCCCCTCCTTAGAAGTGTTCATTGTAAAACATATGGTCAATTATTTGATCAGGTGATCAATTATTTGATCATCTGCTAATAAACCTGAAAGAAAGCTGTCAATGTTCAAATTAAATTAAATCTAATTTCATAGATCGCACGTTGTTAACCTGTAACGCAATGCTGCGAAATGTTGCCACATAATGACATATGGCCTGAGTCCATCACAGGCTCACCTGACTAATCAGGGGTGTGGCAACTCAGAAGCTCTATAAATAAAAGCATGTCAAGAATTTCATTCATAACGTGGACAAACCCCATCCACGGAGCTGCAGCACTCTCAAAGCAAACCTACCTGGCAGGCTGACCATGCTCAGATCACCCACACTCCACCGGCTCATCTCCTGTACGCTGCTGCTCCTCATCTCCTACTCCAGCTCGGGGGAGAGTCGGCCTCATGTGGCCCACGAAGGAGCGCCTGATGTGGACGGCCAGAGGGTCCAGCTTCTAGAGGCCGTGAAGATGGGGATCCTCAGCTCGTTGGGTATGGACAGGGAGCCCAGGCCAACTCAAAAGGCCTCGGAGGAAGAGCTGAAGAATATGTATCAGCTCTACAGGGAAAAAGTCAGAGAGATGAGAGGCAACTCCAGCCAGATGATGAGGGAAACCTGGCAATACACCATGTCCACTGTGCTCTTTCCAGTTACAGGTGAGATATTTGGTACAGGGGGACATCACAAGGAAACTTGGGCTTCATTTAGCCATTGTCACATTTAAACAACTGATGCAAAAAAGCCAATTTGTTGAATTTGAGTGGGAGTAGGAAAGAATGTTTCATGACGAGCTCAAAAAAAAACTTGCAGTGTGAGTTTACGTCTGCAGACAAAAGCTGTGGTGTCGGCGTGATGGTACTTTAAATAACTTCTCTGCCAATAGTTCATGCTGAGGTAAAGATCACTGACACCCTCAGCTTTATCTGTGCAGAGCTTAAGCATATGGTTGGAAATAGAATCTGTAGCCTTCAAACAGTCCTGTAAACAAAGCAAATACATTCCAACAAGCTTTTAGAAATCATGAGTGTGACACGCACACCTTGTACTCTTTGAACACGTGGTTATAGAAATGTTATAAGCCAACCAATAACAAGAGAGCGCTGACATTCAAAACAAAAGTATGTGAGTTTATGGTTCCTGATTTCATGCCACGACGTTTCCTAAATGCACTTTGTCAAATCACTGCAGGATGTTGCCAACATTGGTTCTGATGAATCTTTTCTTTGTCTTTGTGGGGGTTTTTTCAGTGGAGCTGATAAAGGTGCTTCAGAGGGGAGAGCAAACACAGTCAGGTCAACGCATGCAGTGGTACAGAGCTGTTTTCCATAAGAACCCCAATATCCAGACTGAACTGGCACTCGCTCGGGCTGAGCTGAAGATTTCCAGGCAGGTCTTAGATAGACCCACTTCAGTTGAGCCTGGGGTAAGACGAGAGGTTAAAGCTCAAATCAACAGGATGAAGCCGATGAACTCCGCTGCATGGACACACGTAAACCCACCAGTCCGCGCCAATGTGTCAAGCACTCAAGAAGCCACGCAAGACGTCAGCCCCGAGGTGGAGAAGTGGATGAGGACTGACGGCGGTCTGGTTGTGGACGTAGGGATAACTGTGAGTGGGAAAGACGTCCCTGAAGCAAATCCAACCCTTTCTCTGGAATTAGTCCTCATAAAGCCCAAACCAGCCCGTAGGACGAGGGTGCCCCGCTCCAACAAGGAAGACGACTGCGATGAACAAGGATGGTGCTGCCGGAAGTCTGTCACCGTGTCCTTCAAAGACATCGGCTGGACGGAGTGGGTGGTAGCCCCAGCTGAGTACACAATGCATTTCTGTGATGGTACCTGCCCCCACAACTACAAGCCTGCAAGCATGCACACGCAGGTGAAATCTCGAATGCATCAGATCACCAAAGGAGGGACACCTCGCCCCTGCTGCGTGCCGGCGGCCTACGAGCCCATGGTCCTCATGCACTATGACAGTAGGGGAAAGTTGAAGCTGACTCCTTTTGACGATTTGATTGTCAGTAAATGTTACTGTGCCTGAGCCTAATCTTTGGGGGAGCATTGCTGCTAGAAAAATATGTTACATGATGAAAAAGAAGAAGTAATTATCCACCATTACTTTATTTTGAAAATGAAACATCATGTTACTGCTGCACAGAGCAACTGTTTTGTTTTACATTGTGAATCAAGCTGTACATCTGTTCATTCATAATGTTACCTTTAACAAATATTTATTAGAATTTCTATTTATGGCCCTAAACTTATTATTACTTATTTGTTTTTCTATTGTTTTATGTTACAGCATATTATACTTATTTAATTTAATTTTATTGCCATTTCCTGTATTGTTTTATCGCGCACTTCATTTGGATATTTTGTTTGCTGTCTTGTACATTTCAATAATAAATGTTCTGATTTATTCATACTGAACTGTTGCACTTATGTCAACATGTAAATTTCATAATGAACACGTGAGCATGATCTTATTTGTCAATCATCCAAAGAAAATGTATCAGCCACTGTAGATTAGGAAGGTCAGGGTGAGTCAGAGAAATCAGTAAAGTTATGATAACTTCTACCTCCCATTTATAACCTTGAAGTTGTGGCCTTGACCACCTAGTTAAGTGACAAAACTAACTGATCATTAATTTAAGTTGACAAAAAGGAAGAAGAAAAAAACTTCCTTCTGTGTAAACTCCAGACTGCTCAGATTACATATCTATGACGATACTGTAAATGAATTTTCATTACAGATTATAAAGAATGAAAACATGAATTCACAGTAGAAAAGAAGCCAGTGAGAGCAGCTCAATAAGGTTTTGTAGTTTAATAAGCAGAGCGCCATAATGAGGGGGATATTGTGAGCGAACTGAACTGAAATCAGTAGCCAGCTCCTCTGAAATATTTATAGTTTAACTATCCCGAGACGTGACACCACCACCCCAAATGAGTGATTGGTCGTTTTTATCTTTGAATGGGTGAAGGTCATGTAATTATGACCATATTGTTTTATAATTAATAAAGTAGGCATATTACAGGGTGGGGCATGTTAAGTGGTATTGGTCGACATATAGGCAGATCAATAGGTGAGTGATTAATCAGAGCTGCAGACACCATCAATGCAGCAAAATCACAAATAAAAGCATCTCCTCTTGTCAGTACACATCCAGAGAATCCCGCCTTTTCATTCTTTAACTTTTGGACATGCTTTGTCTCTTTCGGTCCCTCCCACTAATCTTTCAAACTCTCAGACAGTAAATCTGGATTCTATTTATGCTGCAGAAAGATTTTCACATCCTCTTTGAAGAAAAAACAACAACTGATGGACCAAAAAGCACTTAAAGTGGCGCTGATCTGTTTTAAAAGTCTTGATGTGTACTTCTTAAATTAGTTTGTGTTTAAAAAGCATGTTTTGCAGTGGTTTTTGGCACATGTGGATAAAAATGTGAATGTCTGCAGTGCATGTCGTGTCTTTACAGTATTTTACGGATAGTGAGTAGGTAAAGTTTCTGTTCTCTCATTTTTCTAAAGCCTAATAAGTCACACAGAACAGGTGGCTAATGGCTAAAACCTTCTAAAGGAAGCATAATATAGCTCAAATCAAAAGGCAATTGCAAAATATTCAGACAATTTATATTGTTCAGTTGTTTTTGTCTGGCTTATTGATGATATCTCTTCATCTTCATAAACTTATCTTATTTGACCAGAAAACAACTTAACTTTACAGCACATTTTTTTATAGTGGCCATAATCAAACCATGACCAAGGTAAATAAGTTTCAATGCTCAAACATAACTAATTAAATGCGATCACAATAAATATTTAAAATGGCAACCATTTTATTGATCACACAAAGAACATCGATGAATGCCAATTTTAGAAATATTAGGCAGAATATTCTATAAAACATAATGGACACTATACACCCACCCACAAGCACACATGCACCTACTTATGCATGTGCATAAATGAAGCATATTCCATTTTTCAATGTATTAAAAAACATTTTTTACTTGGAAATTTATTTTAAACCTGTTTGCTAACTGAATGAGAAAATGAAAAATACATAAATATGCTGCTGACATGTTTCTTTATTTAATGGAGGGCCACGTGCAAAATGGCTGACACAAAAAGGACATGCATGACTTTACCGCACAAGTACATCACTCACGCTTCTCCTCTCTAAAGGTCAAAATAAGAAGCGATTAATTCAAGACATATCAAGACAAAGCAATAAAACAATCAGATCTTATAAGCAAGTTGATTACCTTGGATTGTTGTCTAAATATGGTCATTTGTACTGTATGATCTTAAATGAATTGTGCCAAAAACAGAAATATATTGTCATTTTCCATTATTCTTCCCCCAAACCTAATATAAAGGCCAACAATTTGATTCCACTGCACAGATGATGCACAATAGTAAAATATATGTATAGAATATGTGGGTGTACACTTGTACTGAATATCCACACACATTATACTATTCTTTGTTTGTTTGTTTACAGTTCAGCTGATCCAAAAGCAGCAGCTTTGTCAAAATGTGCATTTATACCACAAGCAATGAGTAAATGGAGCATGAAAAATATGCAGACATGATGTGTCCAATCATGAATCCGGCATGATATACACATCTTCTTCCTGGGAGTACGAGAGGACGGAGGGGTTGCATGCCGGATCATTGCTGTATATTGCATCATCTGGTAAATCACATTGCAAATACAAATCCTCTGCGGGTTCACCAGACAACCTGTGGAGAAACAATAAGTGCAGCTTGTAAGGTTCCTATCACTTTTCTGATGGAAGAACCATTGTGACACAAGATAAATGTTATGTAAACATGCATGGATTTCCTTTTGTCCAGTTTCTATTCTTGCTCAGAGAAAAACTCCAGCACTGAGTCACCAGCCCGCATGTTTGATTAACAGTCTTTAAATTGCGGGGGGAAAAAAGGATAAGAGGCCACCTTCCAGATGCCAGCAAAACTGTGTGCATACAAAACAACAGGATTGTGTAAAATAGGGAAATTCACACCACAGTGTTTCTTCATCTGTTTCCTTTCTGATCTCTTCTGCTGCACTTTAAGAAATGTCATTTCAGCCTCAACATTTCCTCTAAATTGGTCTAAAAAGGTGAAACAGATCCTGCCAGCTGACAAAAGTCTGAAAATACTTTAAGTGTGATTTACCTGCTTTGGTTCACTGCACGTCTGTTGTATTTAGTAGTTTGAGTTGCCAGGTTTTCATAAATAGGGGTCTGCCCTATTGACTGTTCTCTGCTCACACCGGTATATTGATGGGAAACAGCTTGTGATGTCTCTGTATGGTCCTCCTTCTTCTGGCTCCTTCTTTGTCCAAGCTGCAACACACTCCTGTTTTGCCTGTGGTATTTGTATACGATTACACCAGCTATGATCACAAGCAGCAGAAAGAAGAGTGTCAGCCCTGCAGCCAAACCTGCAGGGGAGCCGGGGGCCGCACATGTGGAGGTGCCATTTCCAGGGACACAAGTGTTATTGACGATCATGATCTACAAGTATGAAAGTTACAGAATTCAATGGACTGCATGCATTCAAATTACTCTAGTCATAATTTGTATCCCTCATTCAAACGTTTAAAGATGTTTTAGACTTTTTTTAATTTTTTATTTGTAAGACATTCCAGGCAATTCTGTAAAAAACAAACAAACGTGAGCCAAGTCAAACAGTTTCTTGTCAAAGTGTAAGTCAATTAAAATAGTGATCTTACCAAACAAGCCTTCAACTGTGTGGGTCAGGGTCTGAGTCGTAAGTCATGTAGTTGTTGCTTTAAACGCCTTACACTCGCAATGGTAAAGTTCCCTTTTTACTGAAATCATGGGCGATGAAAGAGCCGAAACCAGAAGATTTCCTGTAAGAGCTCTTTAGAAAATAGACAGCTGCTGACAGGAGCTGAATGACTCACTGGACAAGTTTCCAATCTGACCTCTGAAATTGTTTGGATTGCTTTACCGGCCATTGTTTATAATTCAATAATTGATTGTGAAGAGTTTTTTTTTTAAAAAGGGGGTAAAAATGGTATTTTTTTTATTTTTGGCTTCTCTGGTTGGAAAGCCTCAAATTTACTCAAAATAGAATTGCTTTTTTTTAAAGAGTTGTGTAATTATCCTCATGTGCATGAAACGTTTCTTGCTGAATGGGTGAAAGTGTGATCACAGGTTAGGACTGGAGGTTGACAGCACACACACGTACACACACACAATTAAAAACCAGCATAGATTCATCCAACTAGAGTTATCTACATGAAGAAATTATATGAGATACTGTCATCTCACTGTTAAAACACACTCTCACACAGACATGGTCTGCAGTCCAGCAGGATCTTTACCTCCCCCTGCTGTTACTTTCACTCCACAAAAGGCCGAATACACCGAGGCTTATTGTTAAATTACCTTCGGACAATAATTCCACCTCATATATAAATTATACTATACTAACAACTATAAATTAACTATTCCTGTGCATCATTTTCTGGTTGTTTTGCCACTGCTAATTAACAAAACTCATTCATACAGTATAAGGGTGTCAGGTGTACAACAGTATCTCGCACCACCTACTGGTATTAATGTAACTTTATAGACATCTAATGCTGGCTCCATCTGCCACCTTAACCCCTCACTCATCCTTTATATGATGCTACTTCATGCTATACATACAGCACCTATTGCATGCCTGTTAACCCCAGAAGAGAGAGATCCCTCCTCTAATGCTTTTGCTGAAATTTTGCACATTTATTTATTTATTTATTTTTGTGGGGTTTCCCCTATCCTAATCTTTTGTTATGTATTGTGAGCATGTGTCAAAGGCATCTCTACAATTGACCTTTGCCACTCCAACAACCTTCTGTACACCACAAATGTTATTTTGGAAAGCCAAAGTGGCTGAAAATTGTGGTTTGATGCAACCACAAAACAAATAAAGAAACAGAAGGAGAGCCTCTAGACTTTCAGGTTTAACTGATAAGGAGAAATGAAACTTTCTTGTTTTCTAACTCAAGCCTCTCAGCTGCTAATGTTAGCGCAGTGTGTTTGCATATTAGATAAACATTAACAATATCTGGTGAAGGGTAGCCACGCACAGGAATCCTCCATAACATGTGGGTCTCCTCATTTTTTACAAACAGGTCAACCGCGGGGGGCGGGGGGGGGGGGGGGGGGGGGGGGGGGGGGGGGGGGGGGGGGGGGGGGGGGGGGGGGGGGG
>JBBPCS010005110.1:0-10758 GCA_037974645.1 Hollardia meadi | reverse complement strand
ATGTTCTTCATGTTTCTTATTTTTTTTGGGGGGGGGGGGGGACCTCATTATCATGAACGTCAACAGTTGCTGTTTGCACACTATTTCAATAATTGTATTTTATCTTTACCTTTTCTTGTTTTGTTGTTTTGTTCTCTTACTTTTAGGGAGTCTATTGTAACATCTGACATTTTTTTTTTTTTAATGTTTTCTTTTTTGGGGGGCACTTTTAACACCTTCAGCTAAGTGCCATCCTGTTCCATTGCATCTAGCATTCATTATCAATTAATCTGCTGACAACTGTAACCAATAAGTGAGTCATTATTTAGTCTATAAAATGTCAAAAAGTTGTGAAAGACTTCTCACAGTCCAAAACCCAAAGACTCTTCATCTATCATTTAAATGACAAAAAAGCAGTGAATCCTTGCAATCAAGAGGCTGGAACGAGCAAATGTTTGACATTTTTGCTTGAAAAATGTTTCAAACCACTAATCGATAATCAAAATAGTGGCAATAAATTTTCTTTAGATCAAATAATCAATTAATTGACTAATCGTTGCAGCGCTAATTCCATGGCAGACATTTCTAAAGCCATTTTCTCCAAAAACTTGGCAACTCACACCAAAATAGTCCAGATGGATAAATAGCACTACAGCTAAGAGGAAAAATATGTATTTTTGATTTGATGATTAACATTACATGTTTATATGCTAACATTTGTGATGGGATGCATCTGTGCTTTTCATTTTGATTGTAGATGACACACACCAGTATATGGGCAAGAGCTAATTTGTTTCTCACTGAATTAAATATGTTAGCTAGCTAGAGCTATTATGTCTATCAATGAGTAAAATGTGATTTAAAGAAAATTCAAGAGTGAAAATGGGAAGGGGAGTGTTGCTAATGAATTTAGGCAACCTCTAAACAGTAACTTTGCTGGTTTTAGGCCAGTTGCTCATTCCTAAATAATGAATATATCCATAAGCTATATTGTGCCAATGAGCTTTTACCCCCGAACTGCGCCTGCATCCTCAAACATTTTAAAATGAAACACATGTGTAGCCTAACTGCATAAGTAAAATCTGAGAAAAATGCGTCTGAGAGTATGTGAATCTCCAAAGTAAATGAAGTTATGAAAAAGAAATAAAACTAAGTTGTGGAGTAAAAAGTAAGTTATTTGCCTCTGAATTATAGTTATATATTATATAGTTATAGTTAGTATAGTCTGACTGGACGTGGCAACTCATCGTTGTCAATGTGAGAATTCTATTTGTCAAGCAGTGGATATTCATTGCGGGTTCTTTATGTCTCGTTGGATGACTTGGCCTGAGACTCACACTTTAAAACCCCACAGCTGTTTTGTTGAAGAAAGCAAAAGCGGAAAGTTCAGACATTCTTTTGGAGGACACAGCTGTTCCTATAAATCTATCTTTACATTTTTATGAAAACCCATTCCCCGTTTTCAGGAAAGACACGAGATTCACCACACAGATAGATAGAAGAATGACTTATTCAAATAGCATGGACCCACTGTGCTAGTTAGGTGGTGAGACAAGCTTTGCTCATGTTGTTTAGACAGTGAGAACTGTAGTGGAACAGGCTCAGCAACAGGGTTGTCTTTCATGATTTGGTCATTGAGCCAAACCTTCAGCCCCTCCCTTGTTTGGTGACCAGCAAGAAGCATTTAGAATGAGCGCTGATGTGATCACAGTTAAACTTAAAGTTAAACTCTTCAGTAGGAATAATGAATAAGAGGTTGCCCGCAACATTTATACTCTTTTACACTGAATCAAAGGATACCTTGGATACTTTTGTATTGCTTGCCAGACTGTGACTGGGGTGGGTCATGCTGTTTAGACTCGTTTGTGCTCTGCACAGGCACCTCACCTCACAGATATAACTGATGCCTGGTAGACAGGTGCCAATGATGGCACATTACATGTAATAATAAAATATAATTGCAACATAATTTTTCTTCCTATGGTCATCCATCAGTCTTAAGTGCTGTGCCCTGTGTGTTAAAAAAAAAGTACAAACATTGTCTTTTTATGGTAGAACCCTCATCATTCAAATGATCGCTACAGTCTTTTTTGGTCAAATAATCAATGTCAGAGGTAAAATAGAAACAGACTAAACAGGCAAATGTAGATTAATCTGTTTATATCAGTATGAAGCACTTTATCCTAACGTTTGGTGTTCTTATTTTCAGCTGTTTAATTGCTTAGTGACCGAAACGCTTTTGCACAGAATCCTGTCATGTCCAGTTGTTTGCCGTCATGAAGTAAATCGGATTTTCTGACCAAACACATGCAGGTGCAGTCCCATTAATGCTCTAAGCAGTCGTGATGTTAAAAACTTATATTCCTCATCCATAGTTGGGAGTAACATGTTATTCTCACTGCCCACTGGATGTCTTGAAGTTCGTAACACAAGCTGAAAGGAGGGAATTTTTCAAGGAGCCAATGGGAAGTGAGTTTACTGACTTACTCAGCAAGCACTATGTGTGTGTTTGTGGATAGTTTCCACCAGTCAGGGCATAAAATGTGTGTGAGGTGAGTTTAAAAAGCAAAGTCAGATGTCTTCTGTAAGGAGTAGTTTTATGCCACCAGTACAATACAATGGGCCCACAAGAAACCCTCACCCTGCAGAAACTTCCATCCGCATCATGTCACATTGCCCTCACTTGTAAATAATAAGGTCATTTTTTACCCAAGACGTCTTACTAAAAACAGTCACATCTGCTGGACAAAATAATCTTAACACATGGTCTACTTGCTATCTTTTTCTTTAGCTTTCTACCACATCCACTATTCCCAAGGTCAAGAATGTACTTTCATGTTGTGTATTCGCAGGGGTTTGTATTTTGAAGTCTCGAAGCTCGAAAAAGTGTTACCTCAGGCAGTCAAGTTAATGACTATTCATTGTCAAACAAGTTTCAGTGCGCTCATTTGTACCTTCACATTCATGACTTTACTCTCAAATAGATGAGTACATTTGCATCGGCTTGCTTCTGTATGAAGGAACAATGGGGTGCTAATGGGGCAGATACCAGACCCATCACTGCAAATTTTAATCTTTTGTTCAGATCCTTCAGTGCCTTGTCTTCTGTATACTGTAACTTATCAGGCCATGGATTCAAATCTGCATACGCAGATTTAGTAACCATCCTCCAAGAGTTGGTAACACTGTTTCCACACGGATGACAAACTTTGTATAACTCATCTCACTTTTAAAACCAACATCATGGCAAGTCTGCGACTCACACTTTTTCATGGATGTAGTCATGGATGTCTGGCAGACAATAATTCTGACCATGAGGAGAATATGTGTAATATGGCTCATCCAGCCCACCCAAACTCTCCCAAAAGTCCAGTGCGTAAACTGTGGGGTAACAAGAAGCCGCAAGACCCAAAAAAACTCTCATTTCATGACATCACTGCTCAAACATGAGAGGGCAGGGCCAGATGGAACAAACACATGTTCAAGACGAAAACCACGTCCACGCTACCCTCCCGAATGTCAGGACATACCACTCCTCACCCAAACTCATGTTTTGTAACATAATGCCTCTTGTCAGTCTATCAGATACTTGGACATGGATTTGAAAAAAAAACCAACACAAAAAACAAGATAAAGTGGCCGGAAATGTGTGAGGTGATGATTATGGATAAAAAGATTCACCCTGATATACAAGACAAGTAACTTTGGTTTTAAATTCAAATCAGTCCAATCCGAACTTGCACAAGCACTCTAAAGCGACACTGAAGCTCAGCCTTCACCCTGCATTGTCGTGACTCCAAATCATCTTTTCCTCTGCAGTCTCTTTGATGGATTATCTAATTTTCCTGTCATCCAGTGAAGAGGTGCAGTACATGCTGAATCAATGGTGATCTTAGCAGTTTTACTCAGCCCATAATTCCTCTCTGTCCAACTCCACTCAAAGGCTTGGCAGTAAGGCTGCCAAGCCTTTTATGCATTTATGGCTCTTTGGCGCAGTCATGCTGACATCACCAGAGTAGCCTGTTTATGACAAAAAGGCTGATGGGGTTTAATAGGCCAAATGAAAGACAATTAGTTTAAAAGTTGGCATTTGTTTTATGCTTGCTCCTTAAACAGGTGCCAAGAAGAGGAAATTTGTGGACGAAAGAATGCTCCTTATAGAGATAAAACTAGGCAGGCTGCTTTTTTTTTCTTTTTTTTTTTTGACAAGACACAAGATTGAGTATCGTTGGAAGTGGAGAGGGAAGCAAGCTCGGGTGAGTAGAGTTACAAAACTTCCATACCAGATGTGGGCAGCTGGAGAGCCGAGTTGCACGTGGAGTCTGTTAAAGGAGAGTGTCCGCAGGCAAACACAGAGAAAACTGTGTGGGAGTCTATACTTTAGGCCTACACTTTGTCATATAGGCCGAGCTGGTGTCAAAAACATTAAAATCCTCAATTACTGAAAAAAATTTTCTATGAAATGATCATTATACAACTCACCAAATAAAATAGTTTTAATGAACTGCACACAACTACCACTAAGCGGTGTTAATCACTTATGCATTAACTTTCCTCCATCATTTTCCTCCATTCAAATAAAACAGTTTTATGGGTGCTGATACCACAGATCTAAGGAAGAGTGTGACAGCCAGATACATGTTGTAAGCAGCAGGGGCAGTGGGCCACAGAGACCATCCTCAATAACAACATTTCTGGTGCCGCCAAATGTGTCTTTTGTTCTCTCTATAAAGGACAGCCTTGCTCTTCAGCCTCCAAGGCATCAAAAACTTGCTTCTTTTAACTAACGTTTTTTTAATTCATACTGATGTGATTTAATACTGAAGAGACATTGGCATGTTATTCATACCGCATGTGGTGAGACCAGGCTGCCCTTACCCATGTGAGAAGTTGAACTTAAAGGAGTTGATTTGCAATATTGGAGTTCGGTATGCTGCTGAGCTGAGAAGCCTGATAACCAACTTGTTTTTATCTTTTTCAAACATTACTGGTCACGCTTTGGGCATATTGGGAAAAAGGAAAGAGTGAAAAGAACAGGCTGGGAAACCCAACTGAGGAGGGGTTGGAGCACATTTATGATGTAAGCAGGCAGTTCAGCCTTCCGTTAAATCAACAAGGGGGACTGCGTTAGTGGGGACGTGTTTCTTCAGACACCAGTGGGACATAGAATACCATCAAGAAAGTGGGGTTCGATGGGTGGGAAGCTCAGTTTTTTTTCACGCAGGGCTAACTTTGGTCTGAACACTGCGTAAGTGTTAGAGGACAAAATCCACAGTCATTGTTTGGTGTAAAAATTAGGCAAAATGTTGCTTCAGCAGCCTGAATTAGCTTTCAAAGTTATTGTTTTTAAATACTATGAAATTCTGTCTTTGTGTTACTATTCCTCAAATGTAGATAGGTTAGACTGTAAAGTGGGAATTTTGTTTTAAAAAAGACTGTAAATCTGAAAATACCAACTTCATTTGTCTAACTTACTACTACGAGCTAACTTAATACCACTTTTACACAGGACAAAAAACCCCAAGAAGACCCACTAATATCTGACTTTTGTCTTTATTCCCTTTCAGTGGGAAAGGGCACATTCATGGGTATTTATCGGGCCCAGCTCGATTGGCTGCGGCGTAAACATGGACCCAGGTGGACAGACTGATTTTCTATCCTTTAGCAATGTCATGCTATGATGCACCTTCAAGTTAAGGATGTTGACGCGTATCCTTTTCCATCTGTCTCTGTTCAAGCAGACATCGTTCAGTCAGCCTTGAGTTTCAAAGAGAGACTGAGGGTAAAGATATTTTTTTAAAAGTAAAGACTGTAACATTGTCAGTGGCCTCCATGTCAGTACCTGTTCAATACTGTGCGTGTGCCAATCTCAACAGAGTTGGGAAGGAAATGAGATGGCTCACTCTTTAGCTTCACTGCCATCTTTAGCTCTGGAAAAAAAATGATGTGTTTAATTCAGAATATTATTAATTAAAACTTTTTAAAACAAGTTTTAACATCTTCTTGATGCAGTCTGATGAGTTTTATAATCTGTTGTTTTGTGTTTTCTGGCGAGGTTTTGACATTGAACGTGAGAACTTGACACACCAGAAAAAAAAGAAAGCCAAACTATTAAAAAAACAACAACTATTTGGTGTAAAAATTGTAGCTCTGCCAAAACCTCTCATTAGCTTTCGACTTCATTCATTCATTCAACCTTTATTTAGGATTCTCTGAGAAATCATTGAGGGTTACCCTCATTTACAATGATGCCGAGATTACGATATAGAAAATACAGATATACAAAATCAACAATACAAATATACAAACTCAACAAACAAAATTAGTTAAAACAGTTACTATGAGAATTAAATCCATAAAATCTCAACAGATGGAATCAGTTGAGATTTTATGTATGGACACAATATGGACAAGAGAAACGATGATAGTAACCAATATCTCTTTCAATTATATATGAACATATGAATAATGTATCATGACCCACCTGTTTGATGCACATTTTGTTTTTGTGATCTTCTGAATGTCTGGTTAAAATTTGCACTACATTGAATGGAAACCTGGTTAAAAACATTTAAACCTAAAACTGGCCCTACTTGTAAATTTTAGAGCCAACAATTTCAGTTTGTTAAAAAATAAAATAAAAATGACATTGCAGATTTGAATTCAATCTCCAAACGATTAAAATGTAATTTCACGAGCGGCTGCTAACCTACAGATGCTTTGAATTTGATCTGAGTGACAACTTTTCCTGTAACCTGCAGAACAAAACTCAAACAAACAGCTGAACACAAACACACACCACCTGTTTTGTTGAGACACACAGGAGCTGTTGTTTTAGGACGGAAAACCCAGATAATCATCTCTGGATCCCGCCATCACTACACCCAGCCCCCGATACCCTCACCGCCACCATCTGCTACGGGGGTAGGGCTGTCTGTTTCCATGGTAACCCTGTACCCCTCCTCCATATAAGCACTGAGGTTCCTTTTGTGTATACCACGTGCAGTCTGTTCTAACTGTACCCAGTCCCTGTTACTGAGGGTTGCTGGTGTTTAGCCATCATAAAATTAGCTTTAGATAATATACAGCACTTTTCTGTCCACATCACACAGTGAAACAAAGATGGTATCACAGATTAGATGCATTGCAGAGACAATGTATAGAGATGTGAAAAAAACCAAAAAACCAAGGAGCCTCACTGATGGGAACATCAGTCCCCCTCCCCCTTGCAAAACAAGGTGACCTTGCAAATTAAGCCCCCCCTCCCCTTTACCCCTTGCTTAGTCACCCTGTCCCTGAAGTGGGGTGATAGGCAGGGACAGGAAGGAAGAGCAAGCAGTAAACCAGCATAGAAGGAGCAGTAAACCAGACAGAAAAAAACCACAGAGACTGCACAGAAGAATGTTTTCAAGCCCCTTCAGAATGCAAAGAATTACAACACATCAGCCTAACTTTATTAACGACCCATAATCTTTACTTTTGCAGTAACAGTCATACGATAACTTGTTTTGCAATAAAGCTCCATAAATATGAACTTTCTCTTGTACTGTAAATACAGTTTATACGTAGACGCTGCGGACTGACAACGTTTGAAACACACTTGTGGATAAAGAATAAATGTCAGACTCTCGGTTGCTCTTGTGCATTTAAATTACAGACTTTGAAAGTTCGTTTTTTTCCTCAACGATTGGTTGTCATAGAAATTACATTGACTTTGCACGGCAGGAACACCTCTAGACATTTGATACAGCGTGATACAAAGTAAAAAACTATACTTACAGTCCAACAGGCCTTGCATATTTCATTGTATTCTGTTGTTCTGATATCGGCCTTCGTGAGATCATGTATTCCACTACTCATCTCTATCAATATTTGTTATGTTCTGAGTCATTCTGATCTGAGGCAGAACCTTATTAGGCACTATTTGGGATACACCGACTCCTAAACAACACACAGATGGAAAGCATTAGTCTTGCTGGCAGGAAACTCAACTTCCCCATGGTACTGTGAATTATAAGGTAACATTGTGGGCTGGGTTCACTGCTGAACTTAATGACCCTGTGTCTATGAGTAATTGCCAGAATCCTTACAGGTGCAGGTAAATTTGCTACCTGAACATTAACTTGGACTTAAAAAATTGTTTTTTTTTATAAAGGAATACATTTACATAAGTATGGATGGATGGGTGGTTGAAGAAAGGAATTGTAAAGAATACTAAATAACCAAGAGGGGTGCACAAATTAATAATAATAACAATAATAAAAAGTTACACAACCGACAGCGGGACTGCAGGAGAAAGGAATTCCTTTCTGACCCACAGCGAAGACACGGCTGGTCAGTTCTTGAACGTCATCTTGGACAGTTGCCAGGTTAAGCTTGTGCTTAAATAATAAACTGAGTAGCACCCTTGTGCATTCTCCTGGGTGTGTTGGCAGGGAAACTGCCTCAAGAATGCAAGTTAAAAGGTTAAAACCAGCAAGAGCATGCGGCAAGCATTTCTGCTGACACTAATATGAGTGCAGCTTAGCATTTGGGTGCCTCATCTGCTTGACAAAGATTGTGTGTTGATATAGAAAGAAAGCATCCTTGGTGATCACGCGCATCATCTCCTCAAAAAGTTGAGGAAACTCGAGCACAGCTTTCATCTGCAGAGTGAGCCATATTTCTTCCATCCTCTCAAGCATTTCAGCTGACCACGGGCTGCCTGAATGGGAACGTTGCATCTGTCCTCGTAGAACTCGCACAAGTACGAAGGCACAAAACCAGTTGTAGGCTTAGTCTTTCATGTGTGTGCATGTGGCAGGCAAGCAAACAACACAAGGGGGATGATTCACAGTGGGTCAGGTTCTGAAGCAAACAAGAGGGCAAGTCTCGAGCGAAGCCCTTTCACCTCTTTAACGATGTTGCAACATCATATCTCTGTGGCTGTCACCACTGAGGAAAATATGTCTGTAAGTAAGAAGTCATACAGAGCAGCCTGTCCAGACATATTTACTGCAGTAGAACAGAGTAAAAGAGAGTGCGGAGAAGTGTGGAGTAAGAGCTGTAGCAAACAAGTATTGTTAGACCACATCCGCACACAGAGGGATTCAAATCCTTCTTATGTTTTTCAAAACTTGGACACCCACCCTGAAACACCACCACTGTAGATGAATATTTAAGGCTCCTCTATTGGGTAATCACAGGCACTTGAGCAAGCAGATTGGGAAGTAACTGAAAAACAGCCCTGGGTTCAAGAGGCCACTACAGTACATTCACAATGGGAATAATATAGCTTTTTATAAACACGTACAAGCTAATTATGTTCACATGCAAGTGTATCCAAGGTAAACTGTTCATGTTCATCTTAATGTTGAGCATGCAAGCTCAAAATCCCAACCAGCTAATTTCAGCTGACGGTAAGGGAACCACATAGCTCCTTTGATTATCTTTGGGACTGTGGTTTACCAGGGCACCCCACATTGCACCCTGTGAATAAAAGCATGCTTGTGGCACACAATAGAGCTTTGCTGCTCCCTAAGAAGGGGGAAGGGCAATGCATTCCTCTACTGACCTGCTGTTTGCAGCAGATATGAAACAATAACTGCTGCCTGAAATAATGTGCTTTCTCCAGCTGCTTATCAAAAAGATGAGGCACTAGCAAATTGGTGCTTCGCAGTCCATTCGCAACAAGCAATAAGAGTGAGAGTGGATCTTGCTTTGTCTGTGCTTTTGTTTGGAGAGGTGAGTAAGCAATCAAGATTTTAGAGAAATCCGGGCAGAACAGCGAGATCATTCAATGTGAGTGAATGCTGCAGGAGACTGATGCTGACTGAATGCCTGCAATATTTAATCTGGGTAGCTGCACATACAGTATCTCATTTAAGGCACTCTTCTGGGGAAAAGTGCAGTTTAAGCCTATCGGAAAAATTCCACCGCTTAAAGGACATCTTTGAATGAGTGTAAGGTTATTACCATACTGCAGATGCTGATTTTTTTCTCCAGAATAGCACACAGTTCTGAGTTGAGACAACTGACTGATTCACTCCATACCCCATCTAAAGTCTGAACGTGGGACATAAATATTGGCCTAAAATAGAGCCAACTCCACACTTTTCTTCTGGTGATGAATGTTATTGAGTGTGGGGATGTAGCTTCAAGGAGATGCTGAGGGCAGGGGGGCTGAGGAAAGGCACGTGCGAGCCTTGCCAAAGAAAGTGTGACAAGGAGGAAGGGGCCCTCATGATGGCAACAATTTACGAGTATCTGCATCAGCAGGAAGAGGTGGTCTCACTCCTCAGTGGGTTGAATGTTGCTGCCGTGCCTGACAGAACTCTCGTGTGACTGCTGTTATCGTCACCTACTGCTCCGAGCAATGTGGGCAGGCAACACTTCTGCAGGCTGTAACATGAAGCACCTTGTTTGTTCTGTTGTTACCATTAATACTTTTTTTTGCGTGTGTGCTTATTTTAAAAGTTGTGTATTCCCAGCAGGCCTGCTAAGCAAGTTGCGTAGGCATATTTCAGGTACACCCCATCTTTTTAGCTATTTCCAGTAATCTTATATATGTTTCCCTACTGAATTCAGGATTTTTAGACTTTACTTTTTGACACTTCTGGAGACACAGATTGCAGTGCAGTCTAACTCGTCTCTGAATCGAAGTCATAACGGAAAGGCGAAGCAAGGATTGCATCAGGAATGCTGGCAGTTGATCGTTTTCCTCCACTCTGCGCAGACAGGGGGTGGGGTGCCTGGCTGAAACTGGGAGGAGAAACAGGGGGGGGGGGGGGGGGGGGTGCG
>JBBPCS010005109.1:0-10758 GCA_037974645.1 Hollardia meadi | reverse complement strand
CTGATTCACCGTCGAACAGAACGTTATATCACAGAACAGCAAAGGTAAGTCATAATTTATTGTTATCGCTCTCTGACATGATTTTTTGTCTTTGCTCTTCTTCGGCTGCTATCTCAGTATCTCAATCATAAAAGCTCCTCGGACTCGGAAATACAATATACCCGTGGGATTTGCTGCATGTGTAACAATGACCATCTTGGAGTTTGGACTTCTGTGACATATGCAATTTATACAGATAGATTGTTAAAAAAAATACTCTGACTTCTCATTAAATCACATGACTATCTACATACAGTTGAGACAAAAGTTGACTTTAGAACATTTTTTCGCCAGCTTTAATAATTGATTGATTGATGACTGATTGATTGAGTATGTTGAGGGTCTGTCTTCTCAGTTAAAGTGAGGGTTTTCAGAAACATTTTTGGTGGTATGTTTCAAGCTATTGGTCAGCCAAGCTTCTACGCCATATGCCAAGACAATATACAGTAAATACTAGACTTAGACTAATTATGTACAGTATATACAGTATTTCCAGGCAGTATTATTGCACTGATTTAGAATATGGTCCTAATTTTTAATTTTACTGAAGTTTGTACTTAAGAATTTAATTATTACTCTTAATAATTATTATCAATACTAATTTATTATTTTGCCTTGTTGATTCTGCTGCTGTAACTCTGCAATTTCCCTTTGTAAATAATAAATTAATGTATCTCAATTAATATTCAATCCATCAGGGAAAGAAGAGCCAGTGTCGCTCATATGCCAGGAGCTTGGTTTGCACATGGATGTCCTGATATTCAAAGACTCTTCTCCTGAGTCTCTGAAAGGCTCCACCAGTGCAACTGATTCAGAATTTATTCCTGAATCAATGCTGGTTTTGGAGGAGAGAAGGCTAGAGGCAGAGGTTCTGGAAGCAATCCACACACACACAAGCACATCTACACAAAGGTCGATCAGGCAAGCTCCAGTGGACAAATCCCTGTCTCTCAGAATTCCTCTGTCTCAGGCAGTGACATGTTTTTATACTCACTGAGCAGAGATCAGAGCAGAGGACAGATAATATAGAGCCACAGTGATGGATGTGTTCCTGCGCTCAGGCAATCTCTGGCTCAACTCTGTCACACACACACACACACACACACACACACACACATACACACACGCACACTTAAAGTATCTCAAACATCAAATCTGCAGAATAGATCAAAACATCGAATGATGTATCTGTAATTTTTTGGTTATTTTAAATGTTTTGGTCTGTTTGTTTTAATCAGACCGCAGTGGTGTCCACTTGTGGCAATCAACTGCTGTTTCCATGGAAACGGGTGGTGTGCTTCCACAAAAGATGAAGAAAGGATGGAGCAAGAAGGGAGAGAAGGAAGATACATGAGACATGAGATAATAAGGAGAGGTAGGCAGACGATAAAGAATAACAAAGAAAAGGAAAGTAAGACAGAAAAAGAAAGTTGAGGTAATGGGCATCGAGTCAAAGTTCCTGTTCATCTGATCTCTTCCAGAATTTAGAAAATTCCCAGGGTTTTGTCCTGCACATTTGAGACTTTCATTACATACACAACTGTACAGTTACAGGCCTTGACCTCACAACATCTGGCACTGTACATTTGGGGTCTTTACCAGAAATATTGCAGGATATTCAAGCATGTTGTGCATACAGATTTGGGTTTAAGTGATGAGTTTTTGAGATCTGTCCTAAATGGAAGTAATTTTGCTCCTCAAGCCATTGAAAAATTACATTTAATAACAGGAACAAGTCATGAATCTAAAAACGGATAACTCAGAACCTTGGCAAACTATCTGCATGGCTGGGTACTACAAGACGTAAGTGAGAAAATATGATTTCTATTTAACAGTGTGTGTTTTTTGTGTTTTTCTTTAGGAGACAAATAACTGAAAAAATTACTTGCTATAGCAAATGAGGAATGTGATGCCCACACTACACAGAATGGGATCCAATATGACTGTCAAATCATTCCTGACTAAATAGATGGTATTACGTTGACACAACTGTATTAGTCCGCATTAGCATCAGCGAAATAATTGTCAAATCTCTGGTTGGATGGACGTGGTGTCACATCTTCTGTCACTGTCAGACAGTCAGGATTTGTTGGTGGAGTATTTCTAAGGACCTAAAGAGAGAGTGTGTTATAGAGAAAACAAAGAATAATTGTTTGCAAGGTGCATATGCATCCGCTTTGTTCATTCACAGTATGAACATGCATGTTTGTTCTTGAATGTTCATGTTTGCATATGTGCTGCTGCTGCATGTCTGTTTAGGCTCACACTGTGTGGGACACTTTTCCACACATCACCAAATGGGGGACATGAACTATGTGAACAGCCTGTCATTGACTTGTAGAAGTCCATTTACTTTTAACAAGAGCATAGTGAGAAGGGGGAGAGGGAAAGAGTAAGATAGTGAGAGAGAGAAAGAGAGATCACCCTGGCAGCCTGACCTGACTCAGTTATGTAAACAAAATAAGTGAAAGAAGCAGCAGCGAACAACAGGGAACATTGCCTAATGAGCAATGGCACGTAAAGAGAGACAGAGCGGTGGTGTGTGAGCGTATTCTAAATGACCTGCATTTTTGTTCCACATTTGATTTTTAATTGGACAGATTTCTCTGTGAGCCTAGCAAATTAAAAAGGCAGCCATGACACGTTCGACACTTACCTGTCCCAACCTGCTCCCTCCTCCTCCCGTCTTGTCCTGTCTCCTTTTCATTGCCTCTCTTTCTCACTCAACATCTCTTCCTCACTATCTAGTGTCTCTCTGATGGCCTCTTTACATAGCTGACCTCAATAGAAATGGCAGTATGAGGCAGGAATATCCTGCCAGAAACAATATATCTCAACTGATAAAAAAGCTTCTGTTCCATGCTGATAAAATGTTGGGACTTGTTATAGATGCAGCCAGAAAGGTTTCCAGCGAGGGTTTGCTTTTTAAATGTTATTCGGGACATCAGATAACCAGGTTTTTGGTTAAGGTGGCTAAACCATCAAATCTGGAAGAACACTCATTAAATTGTTCATCATGCTTTTAATTGTAGTTTTCTGCTTTCTGTACTGTTTGCTCTGTTCTTTGTCATTTTTTCTAAAGTATCTTGCAAACTTTGCTTTTAGGAATCAGGGGAAAAGGGCCCAAGGAAAAAAACAACAAAAATCAACAGGTAGCTTTTGGCTTGCAAAAAAAAGCAAAATATATATTAAGGATTCTGATTCTGATTCTGATACAGAAATTTTAACAATGTCAGAAGTCGAGTCACAAAAGAACCATATAAGCCTCTGAGTCGTCTAGCTTATCAGCCGGGCACAGCATTGGAACGGCATCAGCACTATACATTTTCTATCACAAAGACTTTCTATTCATTTGTAGTTCTAGATGTCTATTTCCTGCTTTGTCCTTGTCATTCTGTTCCTCACCAGTACAGCCATGCCATGACAGTACAGAGTGCTGTCGAAGCAAGTAACACTGAACTACAACAACCCCAAGCAGTTATTTCAGCAACGCAGCAGTGCACAAACATACACATATAATAAACACCAAGTAATCACTCCCAAAAACTGAGACATTACAGGACCTAACAACACATTTTTGCTCTTACATCCTTCACCCATTCACTTAGGAGAAAATACTGTAAGTACTAAAAGCCTCTCAAATTTATTTCACTTTGAATTAAATTCAGCAATATTTCTTCTTCTGTGCCTCCACTGTGCTGCCACGGGACACGCTGTACCAACGTACAGTCCGGAGGTTAACGCTAAAGGCTACGAGACTGGGAGAAACCTTGCTGGCAATTCAAATGCAAACCACTGAAGGTGGAACAGATGGAATAATGTAGACACTGTAAACGCATGAGCAAACTGTATATGTGAGTGTGAAATGTTTGATCACTCGTTACAGATGTTTCTTTACTCCTCCCACTCTGTCAGTCCTTGCCTCCACTTCTACAGTATATTTCTTCTCCTCCTCCTGTAAACCTCTGTCCCTCTAGCCAAACCTCTGTGTCGTTTCAACTCCTCTGTATTTGTTCTCTGCTCTAAGTGTCTCTGTTTCCTCCTCTCCCCTGCAGGACTTAGATACAATGCCGAGGTCGTGGATGGTCACGTCGCTCACTGCCTTGAATATCAAACAGCCTGATGCTGTTCATGCGCTCATTTTGTTTCACATGCGTGAGAATGACAAGGAAATCTGACAGCTACTGGAGATGTGGCAGAGGGCAACTTGGAAACACCGAGCTCTGAAGCGGCTTGTCAGCAGCAGTTAATACTGGATCAATCACACAGTGCGGTTGTACATCTGAACTGAACTAAATCTGAATACTATAGGAGGATAAATAAATTAAATAAACTTACATTCACTGCTCTGTACTTAGTCAATGTATTAAAGTCAGTGTTTTTGTTGTTCGCCATATCTCCACTTGAGATTCACATATGGATGTGTAACACAAATACTTCCATTCTCAGGAAGTTAAAGCAGGATCAACCGCGATTATGTGTAAGGAACACACACATATGCATGTAGCCATTGCAAAGGTTGGTGGGTCTGAATATAGGCCTCTACCATGAAAAGGTAAATGCAGACACACAATGGTCAGATTTTTTGAGACAACGAATTGCGTCGTCCTCTGTTAGCATGCAGGTTTTCATGCAATCAACCAGTCCTCTTCAGCTTCTCTGACTTTCAGTCTGTTTTCAGGTAACAGAGTGGCTTCGGTTTTACGGGGAATGGTAAGAGCCATGAGGGTTAACCACACAGTGTTTGGCAGGAGAACCAAAACAATGAACTAAAAGTGGCTAAAAGCTTGAAAGAGCTGCAGAGACTTTGGTGTGAATTCTATGTAGCTTTGACACTACAGGCAGATAATCTTTTTATTCATTGCTAATATCACGAGAATAGGCTTCGGCACATTGACGATTCCTCATGTTTCTCAGCCATATGTTTCAGATGGATGTTTTGGAACTGACCTGCAACTTTTTGGCATTAAGACAGAAAGTCAACTGTCCACTTAACTAGCTGCTCAACATACAATCTGGATATGAAAATGACTCACCTCCATGAACATAGCTGTGTAGTGTGCAGTCAGAAGGGCCCACCAAATGGATCAGACTGGACTGGCTGAAGCCAACTGTGTGTTGTTCTGCGATGCAAATGAACACAAACACACCATAGAAGAAATGTGAAAAATAAATTGCAATTTTTGCACTGAAAAACTTCAACTTTTTTGCACAAGTAAGCCATCATAGACAGAAACTGCATGCTTCTGTATGCTGCCCCACTGACATGAAGCCTGCCAATCAAGCTAACATACCTTTTGGTAGATCCTCTGCAGTTAAGCAAACATCACAAAAGTAGAGAATCAGTCAGCCATGGTTATTGAATACATTTATAGAGAAAGACTGGGAGAAACATGCACCTTTTATTTTTACCTCAGTATTTAGCAATAATGTGTCAACATAAATAATTGTTTCACAGTGTAACAACAGAAAGATTACACTTATATAAATGTCCAAACCAACCATTCAGACATATTTAACAAAGGTATCTAAAATGAACACTCTCACACTGAAGAGAATATTTGCTTTTGACTTCATGCTGCAGCTCATTATCACAGCACTGAGTTGTAGACGGTACAGTGATGGAAATACTGTACATACATTGACACAGAACATGGTGTTCCTGAATGTTCTCCTGTTCTTACAACCACCATTATTGTACAACACAAAATATATATTCATTCAGGCTCAAATAGGTCTGTGCACTGCCTCTGTGTTGGAGGTTTTACAGTATTTGCAGGCACCATAATGGCATTTTCGATAACAACATTAGTATAAATAACATAAGAATGAATTTCAGCTGGCATTTGCAGCCTCTTTCAATCCATCTAGGAGTAAGGGCATTATCTGAACCTCAGATTTCCGTGGTGCGTTAACTGCATGATAGGATTTGATTTAAGGCCTTTAGACCGGGATTATTACCTGGGTTGGGTGGAGGAGGCACCACCTCTTCAATCCTTGCTTTTGTCTCCAGTCTCTCCATCTTCTGAGCCTCATAGCGCTTTCTGCCCTCCTCCTCTTGCTCTGCACTGGCATACTACAAACAGAACATACACAGCATGAACATGTGCACAGATGTACAAATTGACTGCATATCACATGCAATATGATCACATTTTTACACTAAATATTTTTATCTTGACCAGATGGCCTCTTTCATGGAGGGGCAGAGTCAGATAGAGACACAGAAAAGCTGACAGGTGAAATACCAAACTTTGGTCCATGAAAGTCAGAGCAACCAAGTTTCCATGTACCTTGATGGGCGGCACCTCCATGATCTTATCGACATTCTGCAGAGAACAGGGGACGTACCACAGCCCTGCCTTGTTGGCCAGCTTTTTGGCACCTGCATTTACAGAGAAAAGGTTGAATTCTTGAAAAACGTCAGCCAGGAACTTTACAGCTTTCTTCCACCAAATAATATGACACAAATCTTCAAGTCGAGTTGTGTGCGACTATAAACCAATAAGCAATACGTTTTGACACATTATTTAAAATAAGACAACAATGGAGCAAACAATTTTAAAACAGCTGTTGTCAAAACAGATACATTTAGCAAAATCATAAAGGCCAATCTTGGTTTTAACAAATTCCGGAGGCGTCGCCTGAACGTAAGTCTTTCTTCTGCAAACAAAGGAGCAGAAAACAAATGGGGTCTTTGTTCAAAGACAATCGTTCATGTCTATTCAGACCAACACATGCTCATATTTGCTAAACTCAGCCCCTCGGTTAGTGCGAGGTTTAACATTTTCCTAAATCCTGAACTTTCTGCATGTTTATGTTGTGCTCTGTAGAAATATTTATATGCAGCATGGCAGGCTTTATCACTGCCAGATCAACAACATAAAAACTGCTAACTTTTTCCTCTGCTCCGTATTCACTGTCACTTTTCTGCTGCTCGCTCTCTCTCTCACTCAACTGCACACTCACTACACACACATTTTGTGTTTTTTCTTCCCGGTGTTTGTTCATTACAACAATTAGACAAGCTCCGATTGACCAATCAGTCGTTCGCCGTGCTTTAACTCCAACTTTTAGTGTCAGAACAGCGTACTTGGCTCCTTAACAAACATGGAAATACAAAAATAGCGATTCTTATGTGTAATGAACTGAACTGAACCAGACTGATCAGTGGAAACAAGGGTTAAGAGTGATGATGTCAGTAAATAATGCTCATTATTGGAGTATTTGTTACTCCTTTTGAAAAAAATGGACAATTATTTCAGTACTTTATCAGTGGAGATATTAAATATTTTAAAACTTTTGGGATGTTTTGTGCTATTTTATTTTTTTTTGCCTTGTGTGTGTGAACATCTTGAAAATAATTGCTGTCACATTTCACCCCTTGGATTCCCTAAATGAAACCATCTTTATCATCAGTGAGTGAAGTACACCTATGAGTTTTCCTGTGAATAAATACAGTGTATGATATTTCCATATACCTCCATGTACAGAAGAGCATTCAAACATCTTGGTGGGTGGAGGCTGTAGCATTAGCTCTGCCTTCCTTCAGAAAGTTAAGAACCAGTAGATCAGAAGACAAAACTTGAGGAAATCACATCTCACAGCAATCAGGCGGAGAGGTTGCCATAGTGATATCTGTTCTATTCTGCCTACACTTTTTCTCTTAATTCGCTAACAGAGAGGGGGGGGGGGGGGGGGGGGGTATTTTGGGGTTGTGTTGTTATAGCACACAAGGGAGGCTCAGAGATTAAAGACAGCGCAGAGCCAACACGTTAAAACTCCCTGTCTTAAAATGTTAATGGCTATTACACGTGGCTGCAGCATCTGATGAACTGAAGTGGGTAAATGTGTCTTATTTGGACTGTTGCTGCTCATATTCAGATTCACTTGTTTGATGTTATGGTACTGTAAAGTGCTGCTTCCTGTAATCTCATAAAAATGTTTTCTTTCATTGTTGCTTTTTCCGTATTTGTACACCACTTACTCGAGTCAAATAAGTAGAAACCTATAGATGTGCACTGCAACTATACGTGGACATAAAAGTAGGACACTCCATAAATTAAAAAAAAAGAACTGTGAGATCACTGTGTGCACTGTGATCAATGGTAAAACCAGATGAAGACTGTGCAGAAGGAAACGTGAAGTTAAGAGAAGAGAGTGGGAGTAGCAGCTTATGGTGGGCTACTTTTGGGGAATAACATTTGCATTTTACACCCGTGCAGACAGCCGTGCCACGTTGTCATGCCAACCGTGCTTCTCTCCTCCTTCTCTCATTGGCTCCCACCCTTGCCAGCAACCAGGAAGTTGCCCACAGGAGGAAAAAAACAGGCGTATTTACATATCCTTGACTCTACCAAGACTGAGTGACTCCAGTCTATTATTAGCTCCTGCTGGACCTTTCAAGTGAACTGCGTTTAGGATGGAGCGAGGAGGAGGAGGAGGTGGAGGAGACGCCAGAGAAAGACAGAGCAGCGCTGGAATGAATGGGCCTGGTAGGAACCATTCCCAGTCTGACTGATGACCTTTTGACCAGAATGTAACACAGGGAGCTGGCTTTGAATTTCAAATCCCTGTGCATCAAATGAAGACAATGTCAATGTTTGACCGTGTCAGTCAGCCTGGCCTGCACCCTTCTTTCCTTCACAGCACATATTACTCCTCGTCATGCATGAGACCGACCACAGCTCACTACTAAATGTCAGATGTTTATCTCAATTCAATTAATCTTGTTTGTACTGTTAAATTTGATCAAAACTGAGGAATGTCTTTCTTGTACGTGTTGGTTAATACTGTATGTGATACAGAGAACTGAATTCAGTCACAAAGGAAGGGTCTCGAGTAGTAGGAGGGACAGCTGGCTTACTTAACATTAATGAATTAATGAAGAGGAAAGGCTTTGGCTGCATCCACCCTGAACACAAGCTCCACAAATCTGCTCACTCAAATTCAGACACTTGATGGCACATTTCTAAACTGACTCTTTGCATGTCTTTTTCATCTGGTGACAGCTCTAGGACAGGGAGATCTATGAATATAAAAGGACACTTTACGATGACAGCTGAGACAAATGGCACCTGGCAGTGGCAGGTACTTTTTTTTTAAAATTGATGGTGTATTGGTGCAGCAGAGGTTTGAGTGAATGAATGCGCAAAAAGACAAAAAGTGCACGTAAGAGGACGGATATCGCAAAGCAGACAAACTAGCATCACTTGTTTAATTTTGCAGGAATATAATATCAGCAAACAGAATGCACTTTAGCACAAGCAGTAATGAAAAATACAGATTTAAGCATAGCAACAATGGAACCCATGGCCTCAACGTGAGGTGTCTGCTGTGGGACAAGCAAAAACAAAACAAATTCATCTGATTGTCTGGTGAGCCTACCACACAAACGTTCAACTTTCAGCTGGATAAAAATCCAGCAAATCAGGTATTAACTACAAAACAACCAGCACCAATAGCTCTTGTGGAGCAGGCTTAGACACTTTTTTAAATACATGACAGGCAGCAGAATTCCCAAACACTATGCTCTGTCATATTTAAATATAAATTAGAGCTTTTTATGGTACTGATTTAAGTACTCAAATGGGTACTTAAGTGGGGAAACGTCCCTCCTGCACTACTTATGCATCATCCAATTCCTTTAATCTAACTTTAAGGCATCAATCAATACTTAATACCATTCTTGTGATTTCCTAAGTGCACATTTTCTGTTCTCAACAGAATAGTCCCTAATCCCAGTCTGCACTACCTTAAGATCTCTCATCTTGTTCTTCCTTTCCTCCTGTTTTTGCTCTTTCTCCACAATCCATTTCCCTTTCCGTCCATCCGTTTCTACCTCAAGCTGTTTCACTTGATTTATTGTTGTATTTTACTTGTTCGCCCCTCTTCTCTCCCCTTTGCTTCTTACTAACTACCCTTCAATCTTCCTCTCTCAACAGCCTTTTCCGGGCTCAGAGACAGAGCAGCAAGGATCGTTCTTAGTGCTTGATCCCCATGATCAAAACCACAGATTTTCCATTGTGCTGAGCCAAGGTACTGTTATGTTTAACTACACTACAGGCCCACTGTGGGATGTTATAGCCTGACAGGAATAGATGTAGATTAGAGCTTTGGGATGGAACATTTTGACTGAAAAGTAAAATATCCAATACACAATTTAAGCATAATGGTATATTTCCACTGTACACGAAGTATTGAATATTGTTATTCTGAGGATCTCTCCTCTTAAACTTATTCAACTGTTAAAAAGACAAAAAGCTGTTCCACAGTTGATGGATGATGGATTGCAAAGTCATTCTACATAAACACAGATTTCTGTTGTACTCGAATGACCTTTAATTTGCTGTAGTGTTGTCTGTCCTGGTACAAACCTCAGTTATGCCCTCAGGAAAGTCTTCTGTGCTTCCAAAGTCAAGCCAGCCTCATACTTAATGTTAAAGGTCTTAAAGGAATAGTTCACCAGAAAATCAAAAATACATAGTTTTCCTCTGGATTATAGTGCTATTTATCCATCTAAATTGTTTTGGTGTGAGTTGCTGTATAAATGTAGCACTCTTTAAGTACGCGCATTGGTGTGACCCACCATGTCATGCTTACTGTAAACCTCAACCCACAATGCATTGTTCTCAGCTCTGCCTATGCATGTGTGTGTGTGTGTGTGTGTGTGTGTGTGTGTGTGTGTGTGTGTGTGTGTGTGTGTGTGTGTGTGTGTGT
>JBBPCS010005108.1:0-10760 GCA_037974645.1 Hollardia meadi | reverse complement strand
TGTATCCGATTTAGGACCACATATGAAAGTGGCCCAAATCCGATTTAAAAATATCAGATTCCATGTGATTTGTGCTGCTCACACTGCCATTAAAAAACAGATCTGGGTCGCATTTGAGCAAAAAAATCGGATTTGGGCCACTTCAGCCTGTAGTATGAACGTAGCCTAAGGGTGTCCTCCAGATCACTGTTCTTGCAGAGATCATTTCTACTCTAATAAGAAACTATATCCATAAGCTTATGTTTACAGCCCTGTGAGCTTTTAATAAGCCAGTGTCCCTGGCTGATATTTGCCTTTCACATGTCTTATTTGCACACAGATTTATCACAGATAATCCTCTGTTTATGCTGTAAAAACTTCACCACCACACAATGCATTATGTGTAAATAAAGTATGAATCATAGCAGCTGTTTGACATGTGCACATACTGCTGTGCTCTCATCCTTGCGGGAGTTCCCGTTGCACTCAAACACTTCAGTTCGTGGTGTGGACAAATGGACGTTTGCTAGAACTGTTTAAATAATCAACCCTGCATTCCCTACTGTGGGTTGATTTTGGAAAATTAGGCTACACTTCTCTTGATAGCATTCACACAAATGTAGCAAAAGCGTAGAAAAGAAGAAAATTGCTCTGTTGTGTTTACCAACTGATTACAACTGTTGGGTTAGACAGACTAGGAGGCAATCATAAATAATAAGCCGTATGCAGTCTGCGCTATCTTTTTCAAATTGTGAGAGGTTATTGCTGGGTCCACGTCCCAATTAATTTCAGAGGTTTGTAGTTGTGTGTGCTAGACTGTAAAGACCGGTGCAAAAACCATACAGGGCCCTTCGAATGGTCGGGTCACATAGTAGATCCTATTTAAGCCTGGAATTAACATGCAATCTGTATCTGGATATCCTGTCTTGATAAGGGGAAATCACATATGAATGCAGATTCATATGCAGAACCACATCTGGACGTGGTCAGGCTTTGCATTGCGATCGTATCTCAACCAGATATAAATGCAATTTGGACAGTGTGACCACATTTTTAAGGAAAAAATAATAATTTTTTTTTAAAGTAACCTAACTCTGCCACTTCCTGCTAGTTTGAGGTGCCCAGCAAAACATACAAATAGTAGCAGGGATGCAATATTCCCACACATTTTTTGCTTCTCTTCTCCGTTCAGCTTAACTAATCTGCATATTGACTTATTGACTACAATTCAGGCAGGATCAAGATAACGTGACCACCAGATTTATACCAGATGTAAATGCAAAAGATTGGCTTGGATGTCATTATCCAGATAATGTACCCAGATACATGTTAATACCAGGTGTAAATGGTGCCATGATTTAAATAACTGATAAACTGAAATTATTTGATAGTGCCAGAACTCTTGACTTGACTCAGCCTAAATAGAAACATCCTAGGAGTTCCACATACTTGTGTCTACTGTTTATTAAGAAAGGAAGATGTAGAATAAATTCAGTCCGCTGCAGCCCTGAGGGCAAAAAAACCCTCATTACACTGTGGTCAGAGGTGTGAGTCACTCAAACTGACAGACGTGCAATCAAATAGCATCTTAGTACAGCAGCAGCAGCAGCAGCATGGACTTCTCAGAAAGCACAACTTAATAAAACATGAGTGAGCTGTACAACAACACAGCATCATGTTTGCATCAAAACATTTTTAGCAAAAAATAAGAAGGTAAAGCTGTTGTGAGCACATGATGTGACCATAATAGGATGAGCGAAGAGTGTACATTTGCCCGCTGGTCTGGTGAGTCCTGGTTTCTGTTTGTCAGACTGATGGCAGGCTGAATATTTTGAATAAATAACACAAAGCCATGGATATATAATACACGTGTCAACAGACATGCATGTGACAGTAACTGCAATTTAGTCCAGTGGCCCGTATTGTCGATCTGAACCCACCAGAACACCTGGAGGATAAAAGGGGGATATAGAAAATGTCCACAGCATGTATGTAAACAATTAATAGTGACTCTGTAGCAAGTCATCATGAACTGAGAGCTCTGCAGAGCTTTATTATATTCATACCTAGCAGTAGCTTACAGGAGCCTTTCACCAGCATAATACATAAACAGAAAATAGTCACCAAATGCATTGTGTATTGTTTCTCCCATTCGTGTGTATGTGCATCTGTAAATCAGTGGAATAGTAAGACACCATTGGCAGAACCATTTGTTATCCTTATTTGCTGTCTCACTCTAACTGTATGCCCTGTCTCTTCCTGTAATCAATAATACAGCACTACTCTGCTTTCAAATATAAACAAACCTATGGGCCCAGTGGGATTGTGATCTAGAAGATTGGCTCGTGGATTTTACTCTTTTCCACGATAATAAAATTTTGAGTTGGTTATATTGTGTTTTAGAACCACTTTATTAACCTTCATGTTGATGGATCTTTGTGGATGGTTGAGTGATTTTCTATTTCTCTTGCTTAATGGCTTAGCGCAGGCTGTCTGTCTTGCAGCCTACCTGGCTAACTGATTTTCTATATGAATTATTGACCTTCTCCCCATCTTATGTTTTTCTAACTGGCTGTCTGACTCTTCTATCTCACTGTATTTCAGTCTGCCATTTTGTCTGCAGCAGACGCAGAACGAACAGTTTGGTAACGAGCTTTGCTCGTTCCATTAATTCACTTTTCAATCACTCCAGGAGGTAGATAAAATTCATAATGCATGTACGAGAGCCGAAAGATGGTTGTTCACCTCATCTGTTGTTATCTTACCGTCACAATTTATCTATTGTATTCACATCCAATCTATTGATGCTGGATTCAGAATGTGATGAGTGAGTGTGACTCATTTGTTATTGTCAGGTTGATACATTAGTTATTTTCTGCTTTCCTTTTGAACTGGAATTTGAATTAAATCAGCCCTGGTATCATATGAAAACCAAACACCACAGGAGTATCAGAGTTACAATTCCATTCATTGTGCAGTTACCGGCCATAAATGTCTCTATAGTTAAGATTTTAAAGACCGTATCTGATGTCGTATACAGTGGAGTAGACCACCAGCTTGTAGCATAAAGGGTTGTCAAGATTTTCCAAATCCACAATTGGATTTGACTTTCGATTTCAAGGTCACGATTCGATCCGGCAGGCTTTTGATTTTGATGATCAAAATTCAAAGCTCATTTTGATTTATTTTCAATTTAAAATCGAAATTGTAACACCCAGTGTTAACAAACAGTGGGACATCCAGTTTCGCTGATTTCGCTAAAACAACTTTATTCACTGATTTGGGTGAAACTGGATCATATTTTATTTTCTGGTTTTCCCTCAGATGTCCTCGGGCTGCTCTGCCAGTGTTTTTTTTGCAGCTTGTTGCCCTACACCCAAGGGGTCAAAAAGAATCAATGAGACAAGGCTATGCTAAGTTACCTTTTTGGCAGCTAGCATGGTCTAATGCAGGACAATGAACAGTGAAGAGTTTTGGGGTCTTTTTTTTCTTTTTCTTTGTTCGAAAAGGGGATTTGAGAAGGCAGTTTAGTCTTTTGTATTAAAGGAAAGAATAGAACAGCAAAAAATGAACCAAAAAGAAAGTGTTATCAAATTTTTTTTGATCTACTAAGGGAAGGGAGCAAGTTTGTGCGTCCATGTGTGTTATGTTTGTGAGTGATAATGTATTATTGTAAAAGAATATGGCAATGAATTTAATATGCTTTCGTTTTCGTGCTTGTTTTTCCCAGGTGGGCATCGCCGGTCTGAGCCTGACGAGGCGGAGCTACTGAGGGTCAGCAGGCGATTAGTTGAGGATGCTGTCAATCGAGCCTTGCAGCAATACAAACAGGAAACACTTCAAAATGGGGGCGCGCCGAATGCCACGGCAGTGCAGCCCCCTGGAAACACTGAGGACACGGACACTACAGCTAACTCCCCTTCAGACAACAGGAAGTGACATCATCGGGCTGAGCTACAGAGACTGAAAAACCAGCTGCCCAGAAAACATCAGCCAGGCCTGGCTAACCAGGTGAAGAGTCAGTAAGCCCTGGGCAATGCCTGAACCAGCAAACCAGTCAGCCCAGTTTGCTGACTAGCTAACTCAGCTAGCCAACCACAACGGCTAGCCAGTTCTGCTAGCTACCTGCCCAACTGAACTAGCCTGACACAGTGCTAGTTAAATAGATAATGTAGCTTGAGTTCATTGCTAGGTGACTGTCTCAACAGGTCAGCTAGCTAAATCTAACCTGTGTCTTAGATCTAATAGCAATTGTCACTCAGCTGTGGGTCTGTTTGCACATCAAACCCAGAAAGCAGATCTAGAGGCACGTGTGCACATGGACACTTGGACACTTAGAATAAGATAAATCATGTTCTGTAGACAGTTTGGTTCACTGTCACCTGCACTTAAAATGGAACTCAATGTCCCCAAATTCCCTATGAAAAAACACTCCTTTCTCCTGTTTCAGGTGAAGACAGTATTTTACTTTTCATCATACTAATCAGTGCTGTCTTCATGGATAAGAGATCACTCATTGGCTCATCTTTGTGGCTGAAGAGGATAATGTGAAAAGAGCTGGTTTAGACTGACGGAGTCTGAGCTGTGACTGGACTCTTCACACTAAGGTGTGAAGTACAGTATGGTGGACTTTGTGCAAGTTTTTGTTTGTTTATTTTGCAGCAAGTCTGGGTTCAGAGCACTTTCGATTAAATTCAACTTTCAGGAAATATAATCTTCTTTAAACTTGCAGCAATTATTTTTCACTTTGAACATAAGATACCAAACTGCATTTTGTCTTTATTCTTTAAGTTGTTTATAGAAAGTGATCTGGCCCCACCTATGCTTTAAGAATGATATGTTACCGTTGTATTAACCAAGTGTGTCCTGCTGAGGCAGCACTGAGACGATCATCAGTTTAAGCTAAATTCACTTATAATCTCCGAGTTCAAATTTTAAACAGAAACTAAATGATACCAGCTTTTGTAAACCCAGTCTGGACTTTTCTGTTGGGTCCACAAACACTATGGGAGCATATAGACTGGTGTCCCTCTGTCACATTAAATTACCTGCACTAAAAAAACTTTACAAAAGATGTCAGGTAAATTAGATATACTTAACTGGGGATGCTTAACATAAAATAACACTGCTACAACAGAAGAACAGTACAAGTTGCCAAGAATGCATTTTACATTAATACCAAAACCTCATTAATGAGTTGAGTGCTTGTCTCAATGAAAACTAACTTACTTTTATGTAACAAGATGTTATTAGACACTGGCATTCATTTCATAAAGATATAAATGTAATTTATAGAGAGGCGAAGTCCCGCCCCTTCTGGTGTCCCCCATGGGACCTTATTTCAGAAAAAAATATGAATGGTAGTTAATGGCGAGAGACCGATAATTTTTTGATCCCATTTGAATTGTGCCATGAATTACACGTTTGTCAATTTAAAAGATAACTTTGCAACTGAACTTGTCATAAAGATGGCAAAGATCATTTAGTTTTGTGTGAAACTGCTCAGTGGTCTACATCTCTTGTCTCACACAATATACGTCACCAGCACCAACATGGCTGTTGGCACAAAGTATTAACAGAAAATCACTCCAAGTCTGGCCATGTTGACAGCTGCAGCTATGTGACGGGAGAGTTAGTTGGCTCCGTTTGCTAGCTAGCATGCAGACGGGCTTTCACAAGGTTTCAGTGAGTGTCAAACGAGATGACGTCACAAATAGCGACTTTCTTGCTGCAAAATTATCTTTAAATTGACAAACATCGTAAGTGTAATTCGTGGCACAATTCAAACGGGATTAAAAAAAAAAACTTTAAAAAAAAATTATATTTCATATTTTATTGTCTGTGAAATGAATTTGAAGCAGCAGCAGCAGAGCACACAGATTTATTTTGTGTTAGTCCTACAAATCCATTCATAAATTGTTTGGGTTAATGTCCATAAAACAGGCTGAAGCCTGCCTGTTTGAGGCTCATTTGTGCTGATCTGAGGAGCTTTTATTCTGTATGACTACACATGCAAGAGCAGTTACTCAGATTCTGATGTCGGGGAGGTGAACTCAGACAATCGCTGCTGTCAGCTGAAAACCCTCTGGCTCCTAATTTCAGTGTCTTCCATTCATTTTCTTTTCTGTTAAACTTGAAAATGAAATTGGCCTTTCATTCTCTAAACTTGACTCCACGGCTGGTGAAATCCATTCGGAAACGCATTGTGAAATTGAGAGATATTAAATGTATTTATTTTTTAACCTGATCTCCTGGAGATGAGGCTTTTGACTGACAGCAAGATAATGATGATACAGCTATGACAAAGGAGTACCCTCTGACATTAAATATGCTATTTTATCCTTTTTACCTATTATTAATAATGCTTTGCTATTGCAGCAGAATGGCTTCCCTGTCAGAGAAATGACTTTCATGTGGGAAAAAATGCAGAGATTTAATTTTGAAATGACAAAAAGAGCTTTCAGTTTGCATTCAAGAGTGAAAAAAGCACAAAATTATGAATTTGTTTTGTTGAACGGTCTTTGGTTTAACTTTTTAAAGGGCAGGTAAATATATACATGCTGTCAAATCAAATCACCTCTTTTCAAAGTGGCCTTAAGTCACTAAAACATAATGGGTTTTTTACCCTATATAATGCAAAAGTAACATTTTTAGCCATTGTGGGTTATGAAGGAACATTTTACTGTGAGATCTGCCAAAGTCTCGTAAATGTCAACCTTCGGCTAAAGAGTTGTAGTCTTGAGTTAAAAGTCAAAATTGTCCACTGTGAAACACAGTTCATGTTGTTCCTGTTTATAAGGTAAATTGGTTTCCGTGTATGCGAACACGAACAAACGGAGACTCGGTTTGCCGGCTATTATGAGGTTTATTTCCCTCCAGTGCAAACAGGTGCGAGCTGGAAAATGTGCTCTCATCCCTGTGAAATCCACTTAAGTCCTGTCACTGTGGGCTCATTGAAATGTCAATAACAAAGGTGAATTGTGTCTTAAGGTGGACTTTGAACAGTTTTGTTTTTGATCTTTTATTGGCACCGGATCCTTAATCTCCTTAAAATCCCCTTTAATACACAAGTTGTTCTGTCAGCCTGTAGTGTGTGTGTGTGTGTGCGTGTGTGTGTGTGCACGCGCGTGCGTGCGTGCGTGCGTGCGTGCGCGCGCGTCTGCAGGATGTTTGATCATTGGTTCCCCAGAGAAATTCTTGTCTCTATCCATCATGAAAAACTCAGAGCTGTATGTGTGTGAACATCTATACAAATCTGTCTTTTTGTCCATGTGTATGTCTGACTGCGTGGTTGCATTTTTGTACTGTGTTGTATATATTGTCCTGCCATATTTGAACAATAAAACAGGACATGAGATTCAAAACCAATATCCGTTCTCCCCTTCTCCTGATTTCAGTGTGCATGTCCATGTAGGTCCACAGTGGTTACAGACTCTGTGTGTGTGTGTGTGTACATCAAGATAGAAATAATAATAATAAGGTTGCCATGCATTGCAAAAGGACTGTCTTCTAATGCATTTATTACGGGGCTTCATCAGAAGTTTGTGTAGAAGCATTGTGGCAGTAAATTCACCAGACGGTATTTTAAAAAAAAACAAATAATTGTCCTCAAATGAACTGTTTTTTTAACATAATATTTTAAGGTGGATCCAAACTTAAACATTTAGCCACAATGCACAGTACTTTAATTCAAGTCAGAGAGTCTGTATGTCCCGTTTTGTAACAAAATGCCTCAAATAAATAGCATCCAATCAATTTACTCAAGCTATTTTATCATGATTTTCAACTATTTAAAATCTATCGTGCTTTTCAGCGTCTTTGCAGTATTGCTAAATGGCACATGCTACTGACACCTCCCTCGCTCTCCTGTTCTTGTAAATGTTACTGGTTTGTGGAGTTCTGTGACCTCATCTTGTGTGTGTATATATATATATATATAAAAAACAGTTGTGAAGGACTCATCAACTGTATTTCCCCTGTGAATAACTGGCTTCACATGAATTCTAAAGCAAGGTCATGTCAACCTTTGCTGAGAGGCGGTGAGTTAATGATCCTGGTGCAGGGTGTCGTCTAGAGGCAATGTCATGACTTCTTTAGGCCAGCAGGAGGCTGATAGGTGGACAGTGAGTGATAAATGAAAGGATGGGTGTTGTTTTTTTGTTTTTTGAGGAGTGGGAGAGAGGAGCTGTTTAACTTCTAAAAATTAAAACAAAAGGACAGACGGCAAACAAGTGTATACAAAAATTATCCACAGTTTCAGGCAAAATACATCGAGGCTCAGCGTTATGAGACCTTGACAAACAAAAATAGCCTTCCTCTTCCTTGCACTGACCTTTAGGAGTTCTAAATGCAGTGAGAGTCAAAGGCAGCCTCGGCATACCTGCAGCACTAGCAGGAAATGGTGATAAGTAGTAGAAGTGAAGGACACAGTGTTGCAGTGTTTGTATATTTCTTGAGCTTTCACATTTAAATTAAAAGTCAGTGTGAAACGGGGGTTATCAGGGTGTTACCAATGTGAATCCCTGTGAGCTCTTTTATTTCACAGCTTCGCTCATAATGTGAGAATCTGTTAAATCACGTTAAGTAATGCTGCACAGCTGCCACTGTGATTTAGTTATCAGCTCAGCTGTAGGTTTAGCTGCAGATTTATCAGAACTGGTAGATAATGAACAGCCTGCCGACTGACTGTCAAGAGGCATCGTGACAGACGGACGGCAGGTGATTGCGCCTGTCCAACGTGATCCAAACAATGTGAGAGACTGATGCCTGTCCTCTTGGAATTTGCAGCCCTCTCTGAGTCACATCTCTTGTTCTGCTGCACTCATGTCAGCAGATATCAGATTTATTGTCAAAGACTCCACTCATGGGGTTTTCCCTCAATTCAGGTATCATCCAGTATGCACGTCTGTATTTGAGCGTAGATCTAGATTTATCACATCGGCTAACGAGGTTTTGTTTCCATCAGTTTGTCTCATGTTAGGGGTGTGTACTGACAAGAATCTGACGATCGGATATATCACGATACAATAAAACAATATAAAATAAATGAAAACAATATATTGCAATACTGTAAGCAAGGCGATATATTTGTGTTTACACCATAGATGTATAAAGACAAACTAGATACCAGATGCAAAGATGGCGCCTAATCCAATGAGAAATGCTCACCTGGCGCATACGCCAAAAATGTGCACTGTAGTGTTTCTCCCGCTGGCCCCATGAGTTCCCGCTCGGCCCGTAGACTTTACATTTTGATCACGTTAGAGATTTTTAAATCACTTTTCTCGGCTCGAGGAAAGTATTACAAATATAAAACCTCCATGGATCAAAAATTCATAATAGAGAGAGTCATAATTGACCTTGTTTGCAGTTCGAGGTGTGCTGTGAACAGTTTTACAGACGTCTCTTTTATAATGGTGGTCTATGGGGAAAATGCTTTTTGGGTCACAAACTAATTCTTAGCCACAATACCGCAAGTGGCCACAGTCTATAAATATGTTTTCAGGGATGATAAATCAGGCTGCGTGTTACCGTTTCATCATATAATGTATTTTTTTGACCGTGAACTTTCTCTTTCTGGGTTTACTGCCACTGCTTTGCTTAAAATACGAATTCACTACACAAAACATCAATCAAAGCATCTTGTGTGGCATGTTAGCGCATCATTACTGCGTTTTATCTTAAATGGAAATCATTGATGTGGCTTGTTTTGAATATTCATGAAGCCCATGATGTTTCGTCTTCAGAGAGAAGACTGAATCAGAACACTTAAGTGTTTATTAAAGCAGAATATTTCAGGTGTTCACGGCCCATTTGACCTCGAATATTTTTATCAAGAGCCTTCTCTGGTTCACTGACTGGCAGAGCACCTCAAACATCAAACATGCTAAGTGAGTGAAAATCAGTTAAAAATGAAGACAGAGCACCATTAAAGGTGCACTCAACCAATTTTACACATGAAGCATTACTAATCAGCCCAGGAAAACAGCTGGTTAATGTCACCTGTAGCTCTGGAGGGAGCTTTTTAAAGTCTAGCAAAATAACTTTCATGGTGTTATCAGATTTATCTGAATTTACGTACCAAGCAGGAGTGGCATCATGGGAACTGTAGGATCCGGGGTTTTGAGGGTGTGGCCCATGCTTTAATTTGCACACAACCTGACGTTCAGAAAGCACAAGAACACATTTTTTATTTCAAACCAGTTTTTGGTTTTGTAGTAGTAGTAGTTTTGTAGTTATTTTTGTACATTTTCTGTAAGCAAATGCTCACATGACATAATTGAAAAACAACCACTGAGACGCAGACACACAAACAGATGATTACATCGTGGCTAGCTGTCCAAAATCACACAAACTAATGTGATTATTTTATATTTTTGGCACGTATTGGCATATTTTTGGCGTATATTTCTGTCAAACAGACAGAAAGTAGCAAGACGGGCAACACAACTTGGCCAGCGTCCATATACGACCATGTGCCTCTGATGTGTTGTTCAGTGTGTATGCATACGTGTGTGTGTGTGTGTGTGTGTACGTGTGTGTGTGTGTGTGTGTGTGTGTACATACTCTCTGCATGGAGCCCACAGGGTTGTTCTCTGCTTTTGCTCTGAAAGACAAAATATCCTTTTTATTTTCTTCTTCCCCTCTTTCTATTTTAGTCCCAGCTCATGGCACCATCTGCCTTGCTGAACACATTTTTGTGAGAATGTATGAGTGTGTGTGTGTGTGTGTGTGTGTGTGTGTGTGTGTGTGTGTGTGTGTGTGTGTGTGTGTGTGTGTGT
>JBBPCS010005107.1:0-10762 GCA_037974645.1 Hollardia meadi | reverse complement strand
TAGTTTTGGACACATTGATTGTTAAAAAGGACGACCTGCACCAGACCGAGAATTCTGCCACTACAGGGCCAATATCATGGTTGTCACTGCTGAGAAGAGACACAATCACTGAATCATCGACGAACTTGAGGATATGGCGCCTCTGATATTGCCGGTGGCACTCATTTGTGTACAACATAAATAAAAGCGGTTAGAGGACACACCCCTGGGGCGATCCAGAGGAAGAAAAAAGAACACTGGACAAAACACTGTTAACTCTCACTTGTTGCGATCCCTCAGTTGAAGTCCAAGTCTATCAGCCAGGATTAATGTTGTGAATGCTCTTTAACCTTTCTGCTAAAATATGTGGCTGAATACAATTAAAAGCAGAGGAAAAATCAATAAAAACTAGACGTACAAAAGACTTTGCACCCTCAAGGTGTGACAGAATCATGTTAAGCAGGGTGCACGTCGCATCATCAACACCCCTGCCAGACCTGTAGGCAAATTGAAGCGGGTCCAATTTTTCCTGCACAGTGTTCAGAAGCTCACCCTTCACAATATTTTCAAGAGATTTCATGACCAGAGATGTCAGTGCCACAGGCCTGTAGTCATTTAGACACTTAGGGCAGTTGTTTTTGGGCACAGGTACAATGATGGAGTTCTTCCAAACACAAGGAACTCTATGGAGTTGGAGAGACAACTTAAATATAAAACAGAATATATCAGCCAACTGCTCAGCACAGTTTGTAAGGATACAACCTCCAATACCATCAGGGCCTGGGCTTTTCCTTTCCTTCACCCCACGGAAAAGTTTCAGGACCGTATTCCTGTCAAAGTGCACAGTGCTGAGTCTGCTCAGAAACACTATTTTTAAAAACTGACAGCTCGTCACTAAAATCAAGAACGTTAAAACGATTATAAAAGATATGCAGTTAATTTGACAATTAAAGATCAGCCTTGCCATTTAGGGAGATGAGACACTTCTTGGACTGCATTCCCATCATGGATTTCACACCACCCCAAGCTGAGCATGAATTTCCAGTGCTGAGCAACGTCTCAACTTTATCTTTGTAATTATACTTAGCAAGTTTAAGTTCCTTTTCGACTTGCTTCTGAATTTCCCATCACCCTGGTTATAACTGATATTCTGCTGGATTATTATATTTTTCACATGTGTGGAAACCCATGGTTTATTATTTGGATAAATAAAGAATGATTTCTGGGGAATTACCAGGTCCTCACAAAAGTAATATATGCAGACACAGTCTCTGTCACTTCAAACAAGTCCCAGTCGGTACAGCTGTAACAATCCTGGAGACATACAGAATCCTCAGACCAGACCGGAACTAACCTCTGTTCCAGCTTGTTCCTCTTCAGGACCGGTTTGTAGGACGGAACTAAATAAACAACGTTATGATATGACATACCGAGTGGAGCTCTGCGGTGGGATTTATAAGCTCCCTTCACAGATTCCATAACAGAGGTCCAGACATTTCGTGAGTCTTCTTGTCGGACAAGTGACATACTGTTAAAAATTACCCAAGGACTTTTCTGGTTTACAGTTATTAAAATTGCCCATAACAAGGTTTGGCGCGTCCAGCAAAATCCCTTGAAGCCGTTGCACTGTTTTAGCCATAGCCCAAGTAGCCGTGTCAACATTAGCCTTCAGGTGAATATAAACAAGTGTGGCAAATAATTGGGGGAATTCTCTTGGTAAATAAAAAGGACAAAGGGACACAGACAAGAGTTCAGTGTTGGGGGTGCACATTGTTTCCTTGACAACCACAGTCTTACACCAGGATTTGTTTACATAGAGACACAAGCCTCCACCAAGTGATTTACCAGTCACTGTGGAGTCTCTGTCAAGACGGAGAGGCATAGAAACATTAAAATAAGGAGGAAGCCCGCAAGAGTAAGATGAGTCATTGTTGCTCCTGTCACACACAGATCAGTCCATAAAATGGGTTAGTAGTGACGATAAGACAAGTCAAACACGTTAAAAATCACAGCACTGCTGCTGCCTGTCACCATTATCAGTGCCACTTTGACCTATATAAACAACCCTTCTCAGTACCTTGAGAGCCCAGTGGGGGCTCTGATTGGCCGAAAAAGTTCAGAACCCAGCCTCTAGGACAGGATAGGACAACAGACTCAGCCAAAGGCAACATGGAATCAGTCAGTCCACTTTGGTCTGTACTAAAATATCTACAAAAATGAATTGCCGTGAAACTCTGCTGCCCAGAGGATGAATCCTAATGACTTTGATGATCCCTTGATTTTACCTCAAGTGCCACCAGCAGGATAACACTGTTTTTCCTAAAATGTCTTGACAACTATAGTATGAATTACCATGAAATTTGGTAGGCTTACAGGTATCTACAGTATGTGCCCAGAGGATGGATCTACTGACTCTGGTGATCCCCTGACTCTTCCTGTGGTGGTTTAAAGTTTTCACTTTTCCTGTGTAATATCTCAAAATGTAAAAGATGGGCCGATAAAAAATTTTGCACAGACAGTCATGGTTCCTATGTGATAAAACCGAATGACTTTGTTGATCCCCTCACGTTTCCTCCACCATAATGTTAATATTTGTGTTTTTTAGTGACATTTGTTGACAGCTGAATTGTCATCCCAACAGTATGAATTAAAAAGTTGGTATTAAGGGGCCAACATGCTTCAGTTAAAGTGCCTGTCAATATGTTGATGTCTAGTCAGTGTCTATAACCCCCATAGCTTTCCAGTGTTGGAATTGTGCAGGTCTAGGTCTGATGATGTCTCTAAAACCAACACCTACTTCACACAGTGATTGACCATGTGTGTGGAGGTGAGAAAATGAGGCATGATTTGAACTCTCTCAGCAACAATACACTTACACAACTGGACTTGTATACACCTTGATGCAGCACCTTGAATGCCTCTCAGGAGAGACTAACCAAAAATGTGAGGTCTTATCTCAATTTGTACGATTGTTTCATCTCGCCCCTCAATATGATGGCAGGCTTTTTGCCCCACCGTTGAGTACAGTCATTCTGAGCAGAGCTTGGATATGATTGGACAACATGTACAAACTTCAATTATAGGGAGGGAGGGGGGAGGGAGACAGGCACACACACTGATGCATAGCAACTGTAATAATAACAGCTTTAGAAATATTACTACTGTTAATGATGGCAGTAGCTTTAGGAACTATTATTTTGTAATATAATAAGAGATTTTAACATAAAGTAATAATGATAATGATCATGATAAAAAATTATAATGATAATAACTTTGAAAATAATAATAATAATAGTAATAATAATAGCAGCATTACCTGTACTGGGTACTCTTTTCAGCCAAGTACTCGCTCAACTCTACACGAAACATTTATTTTTGCTTGCTTATTTATTCATTAGCTTGTATAGTTTGTTTTTTGTGTAGAACATAGGGAGCTACTAACTTTTTGTCATACAATCTTGTGTTGTATAATGACAATTAAATTAATCATGAATCTTGAATAGCTATTGGCCCATGTACCCCCTTCCACACTTAAACTTAATTCTCCACATTATTTTAGTGTGCGCACCTGGCTTTCCCCCTCAGTTCTCTTCCTCACACACACACACACACGCACACACACTCTAAACTGATTTATTAAAAGCAGAGGTCTGGCTGGGGGATGTAAAATCGATGGCCGTTCCCCCGGCCTCAGTCAGCAGAGAGTTAAAACAATCTTAAACTCCAGCTGAACGGACGCTCTCCCTAAGCAACCAGCCTCACTCTCATTGATTTTTTATTTAGCTTCCAGCAGTTATGTCTTCCCTTGCACACAGAACACACCAAGCCTCCTCAGCCTGTCAGCTCATAAATCAGGCCCCATTGAGCTCAAGTGTGCAGAGAGTCTGTTAACAGAATTAAACTCTTACTTAGTCCCGCTTTCAGAGAGGTGAAACAGAGCTGCAAAACAAGGCTCTAACAGCAAATCCAACGCTCCGCACAGCCAGGATGAGATGACGCATTGACATGAATTTATAATTGTTTATCTGTTTGTATTGAGGTGAAAGTTAACAACAATACAGTGGATTGAAGCAAAAATAACAGTCATTCTCCATCAACATTTGACCATTGTATGTGTTAAATCTGAGATTTTATGACCGTATGAGAACAGTCCACTGCCAGTCCACCAGGGTGCCCTTAACAGATAATGACTTTGAAGGCCTATCAGACTACAAAACATTGCAGAGTTGAGCTGAAACAATAAACAAAATGATTAGTCAATCAGAAGAAAATTAACTGGAGTTAGTCATTTTTCAAACGTTCTGTGGTTCCAGCTTCTGCAATGGAAGCATTTGCTGATATTCTTTGTCATACTGTATGTGGTTTTGTTTTGGACTGTTTTGAAAGCAAAATGTAATAGGCATTATGTATTATTATATTATTGGCCAAACAATAAAAACACTGATATATTAAAATCAGCAAATTAATTAATAGCAAAAATAATCAATAGTTGCAGCCAGGCCAGGAATTTCACCAGCAGCCACAATGACCATGGCCATCGTTACCCTTGGAGTCAATTGGAAAACAAACAATTGCCAAAAGCAGACAAAAAGACCCAGATCTGAGCAACAGATCTAGAATATTTTCTTGAATATTTACAAATAGAAGTCAAACAATATCATGCGTGAACACAGATGAGCATCCCAGAGCGAGACACGGCGGAACTAGAGCAGGAATAATACTCTCTGCTACACATATACAGTACACCCCCAAATTGATCACAGAATTTCGTCACAAAAGTTTACATCTGATTAGAATTTGACCAGGATTACAATACCACACGTGGAACGTCGTACAGCCCTCGCTTCACTCGCTCTGGAATCGACGGAGAAAACGCTGGCAGTCTTCTATATAGATGCAGGCTGATTGCTGATCCGCCACTGGTGTGGCAGTGGCGTCATCCCACTCGCTGGCCACCGCGGAGGCAGGGGGAGAGAGAGAACGTACAATTAGGATGAGCAGGTATCTAAACAAAACATCCCGCTGTGCCCCTTTCCTTTACCCCCTTTTTTGTCATAGCCATGTCCTCATGGCTAATAGCTATTATTTGTCAATTTTTGGACCTAGCTGGGCGTAGGCCTTGAGTGGTCCTCTGGGATCGGTGTAGGGCACGCACATCCTCTTCCCTGGCCTCCGGCCTCCTCTGGGCATTCTGTAGGATCTGGCTTCCATCTTCCTGCCCCGACTGCCTTGCTGCTGGAGGTTCTCGGGACATCTGTCCCCTGCTGGGCTGGAGAAGTGGTGGGAGTGGTCCCCTGGGGTGGCTTCTACCTAAAACAGGAATAAACCCCCACTCCACACTTGGCTGCCTCTCTTCCCACCAGGTTATCCTAGGGGTTTGCTGACCTATAGGGTTATAGTTAACTGGACAAGGGCACATTAAATTCTGATGCAGAACCTTCTCTGATCCTTGCCCTGTTTCTGGCTTAACAACAAAAACTTGCAGGTCGAGGTTAGGTTGCTTCACAATAACATATGGTACACTTTCCCAAACATCAGACAGCTTACCTCCACTCTTTGTTCCTCGTTGTCGCAGCAGGACCCTTTCTCTGGGAAGCAGTGGCGTACTCATTGGACGTTTGTTGTGGCTCATCTTTTGGTGTTGACGGGCATTCTCCAGTTTCTCAGCAGCCTGTCGGTGGACCAATTTAAGTCTGCTGTGGTGCAACTTCACCCAATTGGTTTGAGGTTTTGCTGGTTCACTTTGGGTGCCAAGGGTCACATCCAGGGAGAGGCATGGGTGCCAACCAAACAGGAGATAAGAGGGGGCTTGCCCTGTTGAACAGTGGACAGTGTTATTATATATAAACACAATATATATACTGTATATAGTCGGGCCACCATGCTTTTTGGTTTTCTTCCAGCGTGCCTAGGAGCGAAAGCAGCGATTGAAGCGTTCACAGACCCCATTTCCTTCAGGGTGATATGGGGTGCTTCTGCTCTTTGTTGTCCCATAGAGACTACACAACTCCATCAAAACAGCTGATTCAAAGTTGGCCCCTTGGTCAGAATGGAACCTCCTTGGGCTGCCTACATAAGAATGACATGTTTCCAGAGTACCTTGGCTGTGGTGGTAACAGATTGATCATGAGTGGGTATTGCCCAAGCATACTATGTAAAATGATCTGTAACCACTAGCACATACTGATGTCCATCTGTTGACAGTGGCAACTTGAAAAAGTCCATGGCAAGCAGCTCAAGGGGGCATGATGTAGTGATGGGTTCTAGGGGGGCTTGTGTAGCTATGGTGGGTGATTTGTGAAGAACGCACCTGGGGCAGGAGGAACACAAGGCCTTGACCTCTTCCGCTTGCTTGGGCCAAAAAAAACAACTCCTCATCAATGCCAGGGTTTTTTCAGGGTCTGAATGACCTGCCTTCTCATGACAGGCCTGCCATACCTGTTGCTTGAAGGCAGCTGGGAGAACCACTTGCTGCACCTGGTCGAGAGTCTTTGGATCTCGCATATGACGGTATAGTATACCATCTTTCAGCACAAGGCGCCCCCTTTCTTTAAGGAGTCTTACAGGCAAATCCCACCAGGCACGGCTGCGCCACGTTACGGCCGTGCCGCAGCAGCCGCAGCAATCCGCAGCCATTCTAAACAATGCTTTTGATTCCACCAGAAGTGCCGTGGCGTGTTTCAGACGCGCCCCAGAAGCGTCCCAGGAGTGGCTCGGCGCTCCGCGGAGAATACGCAGCAAGTCTATTTTTGACAGAAGGTGTGAGCAGGCGCGTCAAGCTGCACAGAGCAGATCGAGCCAGACATGAAGTTCCCACACGAATGACATAGTGAATCCGGTCAATTTTCAAAATAAAACACCCCGTGTCGACTACGGAGACTCTTCATCGGCACTTACTGATTCATGTGTCTCCAGAGGCTTTTGGGACAGGGCATCTGCATTAGCATTGGCCTTTCCAGCGCAGAACTTCACATCAAAGTTGTAGCTTGCTAGCCTTGCTGTCCACCTCTGCTCCACATTTCCCAGGTTGGCCGTCTACAAATGAGCGAGGGAGTTATTATCAGTGAATACAGTGAAGCGGGAGCCCAACAGATACTCATTTAATTTCTCAGTTACTGCCCATTTTAGTGCCCGAAACTCTAACTTTAAGGAGCTATAATTTCCAGACTCTTTCCACTCCATCTTGAACCTGGCTTAGCACTACCCCGGCAAATCAGTAAAGGCAAGAACGGGAGCTTTTATCAGGGCTTCTTTCAAACTTTGAAATGCCGCCTCACATTCAGGGGTCCATTTGGTCAAAGGAGGGCTGGCTCTGCGAGTTTGTTTTTGAGGGCATCCAACTAGCAGTGCATGTAGTGGGGCGGCTACTTTAGCAAAGTTCTGTACGAAGCGGTGGTAGTAACCTATCACTCCCAGAAATGCCCTCAGTTCTTTTACCGTTGTTGGTTGTGGCCACGCTGACACAGCTTTCACCTCCTCTTCCATGGGGGTGACGCCTTTCTCCGACACCACATGGCCCAGATACTGAACAGAGGGCTGGAACAGATGACACTTATTGGGCTTAAATTTGAGACCATGCTTGACCAAGCGGGTGAACACCTGCTCAAGATATTCAAGGTGAGTGGCAAAGTCAGGGGCAAACACAATGACATCATCCAGATAAATCAAAAGTGATTCAAAATTAATCTCACCTAAGCAGGATTCCATCAACCTTTGGAAGGTTGCAGGAGCATTACGCAGCCCAAAAGGCATCCGGTCAGAGTGCTCTGGGCAGCAGAGGCAGGGTGCTTCATTTCTGTTACTCACTGTATTGTGGGATAATAGTATCCATCAACAACACACATTTAAAAATTGAGGAATTTGGCAAAAAGTGGGTAAAAGCACTCACCGTCCACCTCAGATCAATTCAGTCCCTGGAGCATTGCTGCAGGATTGGCGAGGCACTCCATCCATCAAAATAAAGTGGTTGTGGGTGGGAAGACAGTGACCATGCCAGCCCAGGACCTCCACATCCAGCTTCTTCACCTGCATGATCGTCTGAGACCAGCCACCTGGACAGCTGATGCAACAGTTGGTTTACACAACCAAAGAATTTCAGAAACCATGTCACGGAAGCTCATCTGCTGTTCATCGTCCTCTCAGCCCCATGTTGCAATGATCTGAACACAATTCCTGGAAGCTGACAACATCCCAGCTCTAGCATGGCCTGCATACTCAGCAGACATGTCACCCACTGCGCATGTTTGGGATACTCTGGATCAATGTGTACAACAAAATGTTCCAGTTCCTGCCAATATCCAGCAACTTCATGCAGCTATTTAAGAGGAGTGGACCAACATTCCACAAGCCACAATCAACAACATGATCAACTCTACATGATCAACAGTTGAGTGCCTAATAAATCAAAACTGCACATTTTAGAGTGGCCTTTGTGACCATTCCAAGGCACACCTGTGCATTGAACATGTTGTTTAATCAGCATCTTGATATGCCACACCTGTCAGGTGGAGAGATTATGTTGGCACCACACAGTGAATTAAATTTTTCCATACGAGATAGTACTGTACTTTGGATGGTGACAACTCTACTGCTGACTCTAGCTTCATGATTCACTGACAGATAAGATAGTGGTATTGATCTTCTCATGTAATAAGCACATTTCCCACAATGCTATCCATTTAGCAGATGCAGTGCAGTGTAGGTCACACATATTCAGCGTGTAGAGCTTATGTCTGTTTGGATGCCAGGCTCTTTTGGTTGGTTTGAACATGAGGAAAGTGGATTATTAAAAACTAATAAGAGCTAAAGTGGAACACATACATCAGGAGAAAACAAAAGGAAAAAAGGACAAGTACAGTAACTTAACCTTGGATTATTCACTGAATTATTTTAGGGGCTTCTTCATTTTGTCTTGCCTTTTTTTCTTTTTCATGATCCCATGACATCAATTAAAATACATATATTTAATTTTTAAAAAATATGTATTTTTGTTGTACTGATTGTTTATTTGTTCCATTTTTTAAGAACTATAACCTGGAACTCTGTGCGAAACATTAATTACATGGTCATATAGCACACATATGGTGAGATTGCTCAAATAAGGTTCTAAACAACAACAGCAAATACAAGAATCTGTATTACTGCATATGATTAGTATTTGTTTGCCAATTAATTCTCGGTGATGCTGTTTTAAAGAAGATAAAAGGGGGGAAGGCAGATCAGATGCACCTAATTGTAGCTCTCCTGTTTGTGTGGCCTTGGATTTATGCACGATACAACAAGCCACACTATTATAATCCTTTCTCACAAAGCTAATCATGTCCAATATCACACAGAAAAATAAAGCTCTTAAATCTCACAAGATGCTCAGTGAAATGCTAAAGTACAAAATTTGAACTAGTACAAAAGATGCCAGGTCTCACAGTGCATTCTTAGTAAAGATGTTTAACAATCCTTTAATCAATCAAGGTGCAGGGCACAAGGCACACTCAATTGTACATTCAGGACATGTTCCAGTATATGACCAAAATAATAGTTTTCTAAAGTAAGGCAACCAAATAATACTGAAAGATAACTCTAGAAATTAAATATTCAACTGTGGCAATTGCTGGACGGAACTTCTTGATTGTCTGTGGGTCATTTGAACCCGTTTTCATCCCAGTTCATCACATACTGATGTTTTGTCATGCACCCTTATCCAGATGCGAAAGGTACCCTTTGGCGTCACCGGCCAATGCGCTATGCCTTACCTTCAGCGTTTCTGGTTCCTGACGCACAAGGTCTACATTACTTTGGTTAAGTTTAGGCACAAAAATCACGTTGTTAGGTTTAGGAGATGGGAGATTTCAACATTAACTGGGATGTTAAATCATGCAGAAAAACTTAAAGCAAATCGCATCTAGTCTAGACTTAACCCAGCTAGTCAAAGGTCCAACAAGAATAACTAATTCCTCAAAAACTTGATTTGACTTGATTTTCAGTAATAAACCTCAAAGAATCATCAAAACCTTTAACATGATAACTGGTCTGTCTGATCACAACATGACACTTATGGCAAGGAAGCTGACTAAGAAACGGTTTAATTTTTCTACTCCCAAACAGCCAGAACAGTTCAGAATTCCAAGAAGTGAACTGGAAAACTTTGGAACTGCACTAAAGGAAACAGACTGGGATAGATTATTGTCTGGGACAGTGGCAGACAGTAATACATTACTAACCATAATAAAAAAATACTAATGCAGCCAAAATGTTCATGAATGAAATGATTCTCCCACATATCATGTACTGTCTGACAAGCTGGGGACATGTCAACAAAACGACACTAAAGCCAATAGAATCCCTGTAAAAACAAACAATAAAAACCCTGGACAAGAAGCCACAAGGATATCACCATTGTCACATTTTGAAAAAGCACAGTTTACTAAGCTGGGAAAACATGCTTAAACACAGTCACTGTGTCTTGTTTTCAAGATATTACACAACATGGCTCCTCCACTGCTTTGCACATACATCACTTTAAAAACTAGACTCTACATAGTATTCACGTCGCCAGGCCTAACATTATGTGTCATTCTATTTGTTGATTGTTGTCATGTTAGTGTCGATCTTGTATGTGATATGAGTCTAGAGTCTCCAAAAGTAGAATGGGAGCCAGATCCTTCAGTTATCAAGCTCCTCTCCTGTGGAACCCTCTTCCAGTCTTGGTCCACCCTCTCTTCATTTAAGAGTAGGCTTAAAACCTTCCTTTTTGATAAAGCTTATAGTTAGGGCTGGCACAGGCCGG
>JBBPCS010005106.1:0-10762 GCA_037974645.1 Hollardia meadi | reverse complement strand
AGGAGGGCCCCCCCATCATGCCTCCCCCCGCCCCCGGCCCGTCTGTGCAGATGTTATGTGTTGGCTTGAGTGCGTAGAATGGTGTGTGTAAGTGTAATAAGGTGGATATGCTTGTACCTCAGTTTTGGACCACTTAATCGGGTTAGAAGGTATGGCTCTAGGCGGCACCCCCGAGACTACATCCTCACTTCCCAGGAATCCCAGGAAGAGAGCAGCCTTTCTTTTAATCTCTCTGCCCAGACTTGTACCCAGCAGACTGCCGAAGCTGATTGCATCCTCTTTTCCCTGAAACACTCAAACACACACTCCCCCATCAACAACAACATCAACAACAACTCCATCCACCTGGCCCAGATATACTTGTCTTCTACTCGCAACACATCTTGAGAAAGGTTTGTCATACATTTCAGATACTCTCTTCTCTATGATGGTATAGTGTTTAGATCCTGTAGCATTAATGTGTCTTAATCTGTCCACTAGCAGTGTAAATCTGAAATAATCTGTGGATGTTCATGCCTCTCGTGTCCAAACCATCAGTGTTGTTGTGTTTTCTACGACTCTAATGTGCATGTGGGAGGGATGGATGGATGGATGAGATACCAATTAACGCCAGCGCTCCCTCTGTCATTAATTATAGACCTAGCTGGCAGCTGGACAAGGTGTAGCTATCGAGTCCGTGTGTAGGTAGTTCATTACTCTTAATGCTGTGTCTTCATTGTAATCCATCTTCGCACCAGATACCTGATTGAATGACTTGGTCAAAGATATTGGCTTCCATGCAAGCGAGCTAGTTGTTATTCAAACGCACGGACAACTCATAAAGTACAGAATCGTGTATAGCAACAATATATCACGCTAGGGTTGGGCGATATGTTGAAAATTTTCCATTTGCCCGCTGTCAACCCAAACGACCAGTGATTCTCAGGCCTAATTCCCAACAGCCCTCTTATTTAAGCCGTAGCACCAGATGCAGCAACTCGTGACACTCTGTTAGTACCTTACTGAATCTCTATTAACTTAGCTACACATCGGTGCTAGTTTCAGGTTTCTAGCGCTATTTGTTACCGTACAGCAGCCAGGAAAAGACTATCCCCCCTATGAAAACAGGTTTAAATCCACTAGATCCGGATTTTTCTTTTGGATACGCACTAAATTGTATCCACTACACACTCATATATACCAGCCCTCTAAATATGCCTGATTTTAAAAAAAATCAAGATCCATGCATTATTCTATGGAAATTAATGAAAATATCGAGAAAAAAAATCTCGCAATGTCAAAGAAAGAGATAAAGAATTCCTGGATCCACCCCTTTATCCGAATCCACGCCAAAATTTTATGGGTTCTTCTTTGGCCCATGTCCCATCCTTCCACCAAGTTTCGTGGAAATCCATTCACTAGTTTTTGTGTAATCCTGGTGACAACAAACAGACAAACGGCACTGAAAACATGACCTCCTTGGCGGAGGTAACAAAATAAACACAAATGTCAATAAAAGTAATATTCTATACTACAAAATACAACCCTACACTTCTCTCTTTCACCAAACTAAAACTAGCTTAGCTCATTCACTTTTTAACTCTTCATAAAACACACTTCATTCAAATTATATATTTATGTCCAGGAAACTTCCTGTGAAATTATTTGGAAATTACAGACTTACAGATTTAAGGCGTCTAAGTTGTCGTCCAACTCGGACAAAAAAGACCAAACAAACCCAAAGGTAAACACAGAAAACAAAATCAAGAAATAAATTTGTAATCACTCATTGGGATGCTGCCACTTAAAGTAAATAAACAACATGTTATAGGAGCAGTGAAGGCATCTTCGAGGAATCGCCTGCTGAGGATCAGCGATATCCTGCTCCATGCCTCTTTCCACATTAGGAAAATGAGCCTGCAGGATAAGTGACAGGGCAGCTGTGGCTTGTGAACCACTCGTTTTCTGTTTCTGTGATAGGGGGTTGAAACCGTCTCACCAATTAAGGCTTTTTTCCCATCATCACTGCATGTCTACATACGTGAGTTTGTCAGGCTGCTGAAAGCGAGGGCCTTTTGTCGGCCATTATGTTAATGGCAGCCTCAAGTGGATCATAAAAGACCAGTGGGCTCTCTGCAGCCGGGGTGTTGTGAGGGGAATTTTTGACATTTGGAAGAATTGCAAACCCACAGCTTCAAGTGCATGCTGGGTAAAAATGAAACGAATCCAAGGTTGTGGTCTAAACCACTCCCTCATTAATTATTCCTGACATTAGTCCTTACATAATCGTTAAGTCAATACTTAAAAGTTAAAAAAAGATAATTGAGATTGTGAGACACTTGAGGGATGAGTCATCCATTTGCACAACCACGAACAGTTGTGGTGTTGCATAGTGGAAATTTACCCATCCAGTACAGGTAAAGCATTGCATTTTGGGGGTTTTAACAAAAAGTGGTGTGCATGCTGCAACCTAACCAATACTGGATTTTGAGGCTGATACTAGTAGCAATATTTGGAAGTAAAAAAAAATCTGAAAGTAAGTTTCTTTTACACAAACACAAACAATTGTGACCAATATATACACACTGAGCGGGACATTTAACAGTTAAATAAACTAAACTAATGAGAACAGTCGTCATGTTTTCACTACTGTTGGTTTCTCTCAGTATGTCATTTTATGTGACTGATTAGTTTTAAATGTCCACACAGAGGTTCTAGGAATCATAGTGTATATACAAATAAGCTAATTAGGAACATATATTGACTGCTGCCACTATAGATCTTTTTCATTGTTGATTAATCTGCTGGTTTTTAATCTTTATGGTCCCAAAAATGTCAGAAAACGGGGGGAAAAAATGTCCCTTCACATTTTCCCAAAATCCTGAGAGAACTTCATCAAATTGCTTGTTTTGTCCGACCAACAGTTCCAAACCAAAGATATTAAATTTATTTACACAGAGGACTAAGAAAACCAGTAAATATTCACATTTAAGCAGTGGGAACCAGTAAATCTTTGGCATTTACCTCAATAATCAAAATAATTAATTAATAAGTTTTCTGTTGACTGGTTTGGGCCCAATTTATTGCTTTATTTCAAATTTGGTTTTGTATATTTCTCACACTCGTTCGTACAGTGATAAACTGTTTTTGATGCTGAATATTTGACAGCATTGCAAGTAAGTGTTGTTGTTTTTTGAAAAGATGGCAGGATGATTCAATTCAATAAATCTTAATGGTCCCTGGAGATCAATTCTGGTGCAACATAACAGACATGGGAGAAATGCTCTGTACACGACAACACTATTAACAACAAGTAACAAGAAACGTACTGTACAAAGACACCAGTACAATGATTAAAATGTGCAAATAGTTTATTGATTCCCAAGGCTCAGACTCTCATACATAATAGTAGAAAATGATGATCAAGGCTGCTACTTGATCCCTAATTACTCACCAATAAGGGGCAACTGCTGGGGGTTAGGGTTAGGGGTCATACCCGGGTCATACTGGCAGAGTCTGGGTCTGAGCCAGCCAGCGTTAACTGACACCACAGCACTCAGTGACGGCTGGTGTAATTACAGAAAGCCTCTACAATCGGACATAATGTCGACCACGCACTGATGCACGTGTATGCGAAACATAAGCCCTCTCGCGCACAGCGAATCTCCCGTGGCCAGATATCTGATAGTGAGCCACGACCTTCATGAGTAGATTCGAAACCAGTTTGTTTTTTTTTTTAAAGGATTAAATTAAAGAGACACTCTTTTAAATCCTTGAAACCCATGGCTAATATAATTAATTCTAATTAGATTAGCCTTTAGCTGCCTTGGAGGGGGGATGAAGTGGAAGAGAAGACCTGCTGGTTTTTGTGTGGTAATGCAATCTTGGATGACGGCCCGTAAAAAAAAGTGGAGTTTTATGTTAGGAGCAATGTCACAACCTCACGTACTGGAGTACTGGAAAAGATAATTAACAGTGAAGCATCATCGCAGAGTTTAGTACATGACCAGTTTGTATTGAAGCGAAAGAAGTTTATTAAAACATTAACTGGGCTTGTCAAGCTTTGAATTTCTACACATATTGCAGCAGAGGTGCTGTAGTTGGAGAGATTGAAAGAGCTTCTGCCAAAAACAGGGGTGACCTACGATTCGATACTGTGTCTGAATACTTCCTGTGTAGATGCAGAGTACTGAAGCTGCTGCTGCTCCTATGTAGACATGGTGTTAATGGTGGTTTCCACTCTGGGAGTCTTGGATCCTGCATGAGATGAGACTTGTTTGGCCCCTGACTCCTGGCATGAATAATAGTTGGACGTTGTCTTTTCAGAAGCATTTGTGTTGGCGCTGGGATGTGAAAACGACTGCCCACAGTGTTGGTACACTTAACTCAGCTATCAGGGTTTGTTTTACACTGTTGACACTGTGTTTTTTAGTGAAAGAGGCTGACTTTTCCTTTATATGCTGCCTGGCACTGGCATTCAAGTTGACTAATGCTGCCTTAATTATTGGCTGCATTTTGCTCTATTTTTCCCACACTACCCTCCCTCCCGTCCCCTCCTGCCTCTGTCAGCTTTTGTCCGTTTATAATGGTCTTAGCCAGTGTGCAGCTGTAGAGCTCGCTTTTTGTCTGTGTCTCCAGCAGCACTCAGCTGACCCGCTAATAGAGGGGCTGTGTGAGGAAAGGCCGGAGGCAGCAGAAGGACTGCAGAGCTGCGGCTTAAAACAAGCCGCCTCCGACAAACGGCATGGACCTCCTGGGGAGAGGAGCTTTGAGTAAAAACACAGAGAAGTCAGAAGAAAAAGGAAACATGAAATAAGGCCAGAGTGCAGCAGCATTAGCTGCAGACAGCGGCAAATCTCTGCAGCCCAGCTGTATTCTTATACCTTCGAGCATCTCCAAACTTGAATGTTTGAAATGACCCTTAGTGACTTTGAACATGACGCTGTACTTTGTCAAGATGGCATGATAACCTGAAAAGCTGTCCTTGCTGCCCAGTTCTTTCCTTTGAAGTCATAACACGTTGCTGCCTTATTCATCGGTGACAACACAACAAGGTTAATGCTGACAGACGTCTTCTCAGCTTTATTCCGCTTGTCCCTTCACCATGAATATGATAGTTCAGGGAATTATAAGACTTTTTCATATAAGAAAATAGTGCTGGTTCCAAACGTTTTTTGCTTAAGACCACTTAAAGTTCCCCTCTAGACACATTCTGAAACGCATAAAAATACTCTGCTATGACTAATATTTTATTTAACATGGTTTCCCCACATTCAAAAGTTTTAAAAACCCTGAAAAGGGGCTGGAAGAATTTCTCCCTCATTGAGAAATTCTGGATCTATGAATCACAGGCCTCACGTCCCGCCCACCACCGCTGTTAGCATTAGGTTGACCGGTGAAAGATCATCAAGATGGCTAGTGTTAGAGGAAACATGGGAGAGATTCAGCCAGTCAGACCCGGACTCAGATGAGGAGATGTGTTTTGTTGTGCACCAAAATCTACTATCGACTATCAGAATACTAAGGGTAGTTTGCATCTTTTGTTTATGTTGTTTGTTAGCTTGTTAGCTTGTAACTGGCAGTGTCTATCATTAAATGTGTGTGTGTGTGTGTGTGTGTGTGTGTGTGTGTGTGTGTGTGTGTGTGTGTGTGTGTGTGTGTGTGTGTGTTTGTATATGTTAGTCTCCTGGCATTGATTAAACCCCTAAAAACTCATGTTTTTTTCCCATGAAAACACTCTCTTCATGCCTGAAAATGGCTTTGATGTGACTCTACACCTTTGCCTTCATTTAGTACGCTCAGATCTAAATAATCCCCACCTCTCTGCCGTGAAGTTTACTGTCAGACTTATCGTAATGAATATAGCCATCATCTTGAACACGGTGGACAGATAACACACAAGAAAAACAAACTTACCGGTTGACCTACATGTTACTCGTTATGTCCCCTGGATTAATGGCTGGAAGAACGTTATGCTTCAATTTAAGTTTTGTGGCAAAGCCCAACTGTGTAAAAATTTCAAAACAATGCTGTGGAAAATGGTGACTACAAACCTGTGTTTTCTCAGGAAGTTTGTCTCTTGCATTTTCACTTCCTTTGGTACTCCTTTTGGTACTTTGCAACCGAAAACAGAGCGAAACTTGGCTTATACCGATACGTACACCCGATAGTTGGTGGGATTGGTTTGTTAGGTATGTGACGTATGAAACCCTCTGAATCTGTGCTTCTGAGACTGTCATTGGTGCAGGTCCAAGGCGGAGATATATGAAAAACACCATATAGACACATTAACAAGGTTAAAAACTTGATTTTTTACTCGAACGAAATGGGTTTAGAAAAAACATAAATCTGCAAATACTGAAAAATGTATCTGGAGTAATTTGATATTGGCTCTAAATTCAGTTGTTCCAGCTTCAGCTTGTACTGCTGGAACTGCTGTTTGGACAAATCCCTTATAAACAAGTTATCTTACATTTCATAGACCTAACTATTAAATCTCCACTCACAGCCCGAACTGTTTGTATCCCTCATAAATCAGTTGGGATTTCTGTACAAACAGACAAAAACTGGACCTCTTGACATAACCAGTTTAGCTCCTGTTCCCATGTTGGCTCGCAGCAGGAGGTGGCTGGACACCATCAGCCTAACTGACAGGCATAGGGTTGTATAACATTAGGAGAATGCAGTAGTGCAGCAGTGTGTGTGTATGAGTGTCACGAATCTGGGATGTGCGTTCATTCCAACACTTTTCCAGCTGCAGGAACATTTCTATTGTCAGGCGTTAATCTGTCGTGACTTTCAGCCCCCCTGCCCTTGTCCTTGTGTCCACAGGGAATCTGTGTGAAGCTGGAATGTCAGGGGCCTCAGCAGAGCACCTTGACTGACCTTATTATTTTAGTGGCTGTGCATACAAAGTAGTAAACCTGCAGATACTACCTTGCCTGTAAATTATATGAAATTAAAATAATCTGTCAGAATTGGTGTAAATATAAAGCTCAGTAGATTTCCACTGCAAACAAGTGGAAGAATAAAACAAACAAACACACACACTCATCTCTTTCTGTGTGTGTGTGTGTGTGCGTGTGCGTGCGTGCGTGCGTGCGTGTGTGTGTGTGTAAGGGAGTGTAATTCAATATTGCACGCGCATACGGCAGAATGGAAGGAAAGCAAGCATATACAAGATTGTTTTGTTATCTGGGCCACGTTTGGCTCAGGAGGATTTGGTTTCCGTCTTCTGTCTTCGGGCAAACATGCCGGGAATCTGTAGCCCAGGAGAGAGGATGAAAGAAGCAGAGGGGAGGAAAAGATGCACATCTTGTGTACAAATCCAGCGAATCACTAAAAAGTGCTGATCGAGCGTCTGTCTTGGCTAAATCTCGTGCTATTGTTGCCAAGTGCAGAGTTTTATAAGCGGGCATCCCATCAGCCCCTTTTTTTTTAACACTCTGGTTGGTAAATGTTAAACATGCCATGACTGTTACATGTGATTGGTTCAGAATGAAAAATGATGCCAAACAGATACAGGAAGCTGTCGTCCAGTCTTTTAAGGTGGTCTGTGATGCGTCGGTGCATCATTGTCATGGTTACACACGAAATGACCGGCAACATTAGCAGAGAGACGGTCACACAGAAAACACAGCTGAAGTCACATGACGGCTCAGATTGTTGTCAGTTATAGTTGGTTATTGTCTAAAGCAAATGAGGGCAAAGTCTCAGAAACATTGCAACACACCATCAAATAAAAAAGAAAAACTGCAGTAAAATCCACAATCATCTCATCCTTCTCATGTATGTATGAAGCCAAACATTTACAGACAAGCTGTGCTGCTTCCATAAAATGCAGCCTTACTTTTTATAGCCACAAATCAAAGTGGCTTGTTGTTTCACAAAGTCAGTTATCCCCGATCTGTATCTTAAATAATATATTAGAATTTAATATTCCCACCGCAGAAGCTGTTGTAGCCATAAGTGTAATGGTATTGATGAGTGTATTGTGTAACTGCTTTTAAGAATAGATGGGAAGGCAGTTTTATAACTTAAGGGCACAATAGTGACTCTGATAAACCGGCCACACGCTTCACCATTTTTCAGTACTGCTGTTGATACCATGTGCATCTATATGAGGCTTTTCTGCAACCATGAACTTCCCATGCACTCGCTCATTTCCTCAAGTGCCTATAAATGGAAGCATGTAGTACTGTTGGGCAACCTGTCCCTGAGGGAAGTTTACAGTGAAATACATTTGAGCACAACAGCAACACTGAAAAGGAGATGATCGGCCTTTCTAAACTAACCAGAACTGTAGTTCGTTGTTTCTGAATATCAGAAGCCACATCAGCCTCTGTCCTAATCAGGATCCTGGTGGACCTGGCCGCCTGCCACTGCTAAAGCAGCAGACGCAGCTCCTGATTTATTGTATTGAGTTGGCCCAAATAAGCAGACACAGTCCATTACACCGCCACCATTAGAGCAGCAATTGATCCAATTAAGTTGCCATGGAATGAGGGCGGCTGCATATCCAGAAATGTGTCAAAAAATCATTGAAAGAATGCCCTGGAGTGCAAGTGTGGGTCACTTTATCTTGTGTAAATGTGTGTCTTAGCAGGGCGAAGCAGGTGTGTTTGAGTCATTCTTCATTTTGTGGCTAACCAGCAGGATTTCCTGCTAATGTTGAAATGGTTCTGTCGCCATGTTCATCTCATCATTCAAAGAAAACCTTCGGTCGACACAAGGAGCTGTGCTCTGAGACAACATGACAAATTTCTTTTCTTTTTCTTAAAAAACTTATTTTCATCTTTGATGATCCAAAACGCAAAGATAATTGGTCTACTAATGAAAAAGATTGACAAAAACAGTAAAATATTTGCATTTAAAAATCTGGAACCAGTCAATGTTTGACATTTTGCTGAAAATTACGGTAACATTTGACTATCAAGCGATGTGGGCTAATTTCTGTTAATCCACTAAATTAACCTGCTAATAATTTTTGCTCAAAGCACAATATGTTCATAGCAACTCCTGTGAGCCAAAATCACATTTGATTAATCAGAAAGTGTAACTGGTTTATGACAAATAATCAAACATTCACTGGTTTCAGTTCTCTCAGAAGGGAGGATTTACTGGTTTTCTCTGTTTTTCTGTCATTTTCAATTAAATAGTTTGGGAAAACGGGACATTTGAAAATTCTAATACACATTTAATTCAATAGCATCGACTTAAATGTATTTTGGGGCATATTATTAAATTTTTTTTAGAGATAGATGACAGGAAATGAGGAAGAGAAAGATGCAACAAAGTTCCCCAACCAGACCAGTTCAGACTGACCTCAACCTTTGGAGGAAACAGCGACTTTTAATTTTTAAAATTGTGAAAAATGACATGCCATGACAAATTGCCGAAATTATTAATCATAAAAATAATATTTGGTTTTATTCATAGTTGCAGCCTTTGAATTTCACTTCTCTGGAGCACAGCCTTCCTGTGGACTCATCACCAGACACACACACACAGTTGCACACACACATGTCAAATTGCCCCTGAACATTGCCCTCTCTCCATCCGCCTGTTTGAATATTCATCCAATTTGCATATTAGTTGCATGTTTGGTTTTTTTGTGGCAGTTTGAAGGTCAGAACAGAGAGATGACGCCACCAATCCACAGAATTTCTTGACATTTTTGTTTTTCCACCCGAAACATATCAAACTGAAGCAATATAAAGGCTTTACACTCATGCAAAACTCAGATTTTGCTTCTCCCTGTACTTAAACGCACCATGTATTCACATAAAAGCTCCACAAGTACTTCCTGATCCAGTATTCAAACCATGTGGCTGCCAGCCCTCACGTCCTCATCCTCATTGTCCTCCTCCCTCTGCAGGAGCTGTGTGAAGGCCAGGACCTCGACGGGTTAGGAGAGCAGGCAACAGACGGACACACCAGACTGACGGGCAGCAGAATGGCATCCATAGCTGAATACTACACCGGTAAGAACGTGCTGATCACCGGAGCCACGGGCTTCATGGGAAAAGTGCTGGTGGAGAAGCTGCTGAGGTCCTGTCCCGAGGTCAAGTCCCTCTACCTGCTGGTCAGACCCAAAGCCGGGCAGTCCATGCAGCAGAGGGTCAGCGACATGATGACATGCAAGGTAAGAGCTTGCACTAGTGCTTAATATTTTGACCCCCTCCCACTGTTACCTTGGTACTCAAGGTTGAGTAGAACCCGAACAACATAAGGTGTCTGATTTGGATAAGGTGTCGGATTTGGACTATGGTGTCATGTTTTGTTCCCAACTGCAACGACAAAGTGTTTTGACTTTGTTAAAGCTTCATTGTTTTGGTCTACAAAGGTTTTGAGAACTATGAAACAGCTGAAGTCTTCACATCTCTTGTTTTTTCTGCCCAACAGTCCAGAACCCAAAGATTATTTCACCATCACAAAAGACATAATTTGCATTTAAGAAGCTGGAACCAGTGAATGTTTGCCATTTTTCTTAAGAAATTACTTCAACTATTGGTCGGATATCAAGTATTTGGGGCTAGTTTTCTGTTGATCGACTAATCATTTCAGCTCCAAGCCTAATATGTTCACGTCAGTATGATAAAATTGCCCAAAAAACTCGATTATTAATAGTATTGAGTTCCTTTTTTTCTTGCTTATTTTCTTTTTAGTGAACATCTGCAACGACAAAGTGTTTTGACTTAATTGGAAACCGTCACTATTAGAGCTGGGACTTCAGCTCAGCCAAAACTTAGCCAGACACACCATGTCGCATGTTAAGCCCAGT
>JBBPCS010005105.1:0-10763 GCA_037974645.1 Hollardia meadi | reverse complement strand
TGATTAATTGAGTAATATAAGAAATACTTTTGCATTATTAAAAACCAAAAAAGAAAATACCATAAGAGAGGTCTCTTAAAATTAACAACTAATTGTTCATTGATTGCAGGGAATATGGTCAGCAGGTGTAGAGCAACCCTTCAACAGAGCAAATAAATGTACATTAGCCAGTTATGAAGTAACAGAAAGTTCAGAATGTAAGAGCCAAAGTCATCATGACATACACCGACCAGCCACTACATTAAAACCACTGAAGGCTGAAATGAATAATATTGATCATCTTGCTACAGTATTGCAATATTCTACTGGGAAACCCTGGATCCTGGCATTCATGCGGATGCCACTTGACACAAACCATCTGCCCAAACACCCTTGCACCAAGTAAAGTGCGCCTCCTAGTGTTATGATTGAGAAGTCAGATGAAAAAGCTGAATAGTCAGCAGTCAGTGAAGGAAGAAGGTTAGTCTCAATACAGCTGTTTTGGCCATTAATTTGGACTATGTGGATTACCTTTTGTGGAATACATTTATGTGGATACTCCATTGGTTTACATTTTTGTTCTACAGGAGGATTCTAGTTTGTGAAAATGTGAAAAATTCATGTCTGCTTGGAGAGACAAGTAAAGCCAACAAACAACATTATTGACTCTATGTGGATTTGTAAATAACTGTATAATATCAATAGTTGAGATGCATGGTCAATTGAAAGTTAATAAATAGAAATGTGTTACCTGCTGTATTAGATTGGTGCATTTTATGCTTCAATTGCTACTTACACTACCTGATATTTTGGTTTCTGGAGTACTTGATCCATCACTGTGAGGGGAGTAGGTGTGTGTGTACTCTCTGAGAGTCATAACATGAATGACGCTCATGCTTTCATAAATTGACAGCAGCATTTTGTTTCCTGTGGTTATTTTCTTGAGCAAAACTTGGCTAAATTAGCCATCCTAACTGCCACTGTAATAATTTACGTTGTTAGCTAGCTGTTACATATAGCCTTAATTATAATACCAGCCTCCATCTCAACCAGTAATTATACAGATGTACAGGTATGTTAAGTGCCAACGTTAACGTTACCATGTGTCAGGTCCACTCTATTTGGACTAGATGTGTAGACTGGATGCTTTCTTCTAAGATGCTGTATTCATTGACGTGCTATGGTGGTAGGCTAGTTCGGTTTAATAGTAGACATGACTGGATGTGCATTTAACAGGAGTACTGCTAAGGATATATGTTCTGTAATTGTGATGTCAGTTTTAGCTTTCTGTATGGGAGTTCTCTATGGTTAGTGGCAAATTATACCAAAACGGTCATAAGAAAATTAAAGGATATTGATACTTGGTCATCATTCATTAAGAAGAGCTGTTAATCCTGAAAAGGACCAGTACACATAGACATTTTCTTCATATTTGAGGCTTCTTCTGAGGACCACTATTCCTCTGAGATGTTTATGTCCATCTGACATAAAATTTCTAAAGTTCATATGGTGAAAGCATTAGCAAACTGTACACTTCCAGGAGTTACAGAGAACCATGATATTTTATGTCGAGAGGTGTTTCTGTCCACCTGATGAATATTAGTCCCATATTCACTCTTCATTTAAATCTTATTTGGTCTCCACAAAGTCCTGAGAAAAATATCTGGCTCTTAAGCTGCTAGACGTTCTGCTTTCTTCACCAGTTAGTCTCCAACTATTTGTTTGCTTTTTAAGGCTAGGCAGGTAGTGAACAGTGACTTTATCAGAGAGCTGTCTGATGATAACAGCTGTTTGCTGCTGCTGCTGGAATTTGGGTTTTCACATTACACCTTGATATTTAACCCACTGTAAATTTTAAAGAATTATTAGCAAGGTTACAAGTACAGGTCTAGTTTTGATTTCATGCCAATATTCTTGATTAATAGGAATATGTTTGGCTAGAACACACTGTACACCATACACATACTATAATGAGTTCAAAATTAAAATGTATTGTTAAATGATACAGTAGCTTCAAAATATTACACCAATTGCTGAACACACTGCTCTTTTTCTTCAGTGCATAACCTCAGAGTACTTCTCAAAGTCAAGGAATTTGAATGCTATTGAAGGACTGTTCCAATGTCCAGGATCCTCTGAATTCTACAAAGGACAGAGTCCTTTGCAAAGAGAATTTTCAAGGATGGCCGTGTGTATCCTCAGCATGCCTGAAGTACCCACAATCCTATGCACACAATGCTTAGCAGGTCTTTTAAAAATGGCTAACCTTTTAAATGACACAGGCTGGAAAAAGATCACATTAAACTTGAAGTAGAAGAATAACTACAATTGAAGTAAGGGCATGTGGGGTATAAGACTATATTTAAATTTTTGGAAAAGACAGTTCAGGAGGTGGCATTGAAGCTGTTTGCCAATTGTCATAAGACATCAGAAGAAGAAGAAGAATGAGGCAATGAGGCACACTTGTTAACTTCTTCCATTGTGTTTTCTCAGAATGCTAGGAAGGGGTCTTGCCTAGCCTCTGTATGACCTGATTTCCAAGGACCTGTGCTACCAAGGAAGGATCCTTGACTTTGAGAAGCAGCTACAGTCCCACTTGAAACAACCTTCATGGTGCAGTTGGACAGCCATTTGCCCCAGATGACACCTGTTTTCCAGAGGAAAAGAGGTATCTATGGCCAGAAACTAGCCAAACGTGCCGATTTTGCAAGACGTAAATATGTATACAGTGTTGTATCCAAATTGCCGTGCACACTGTGGAGCGAGTACAATTTCCTAACATTCTTTGGTTAAAGAGCACAGTCCAATGTACAGTAAGGAAAATTAAGTGATTGTATATTTCTTTAGGTTATCACAGGTTCTAAGTATTTTGCAGTTTCTAGACAACTATTGATGTATTTAGGAATATTTTAATCATTGTGATCCTTTCACACAGGCTACAAGTCAACTCTGATGTCAACTTTAAAAGGACAGCAGTCCTCATAGCATTGTGCATCTAGCTTGGTGAGGATGATTGACATCTCTTTCAGCAGTATATGATAAGTCATTGTTTTAATAGCATTTGTCAGTCCTATGTACTGTCTTGTAATATAGAAAATGTTTCAAGAACCTAACGTCACTCACTCACTAGTTATTACAATAAAAGGTTTTCACAATGTGATTTAAAGGGATCCTTGCCAAAAACGAAAACAAACCTGATACATAAGAAAAGCAGTCTGTTGACACTACAACAATGGCAACTTTAGTTCTGTCAGTATCTACACTCTTATTTTTGGGTCTATTGCTATGATGGTGTGGAAGCCTGGTGTTTATTTGAATCAACTACTGCGAAGCATTAAAAATGCTCAAAGTCACTGTTAGGATCATACTGATGTCTTTTATGTTGTAGGCCATTGGTGACAAATGCATTAACATCACCGCTGACAACTTTCCAAAGCATCAATTTTAAAAAAAAAGAAAGAAAGATTTTATCTTATAAGGTTGACAATATTTATATAGAAATCAATTTAATGGACTGTGGTGCAAGCAGGTACTATTTTCTAAACACTCCCTGGTGGATTCAAGAACTCTGAGTACCAATAATTAATAAACAGGCTTTGTAAGGTTTGTGGTGAGGAAATGAACTCAAGAAGAGTAAAATAGCATGGGTGTTGTCATAGGATAATGTAAATTTCGCAGTTTCTTGTGATTTTCATTAATTGGCTAATACATTTAAATAATCTGTTTGGTTCTTTAAACAATGAGGCTGGATTTGATCATTATTTTCCCGATTGTCCAATGAAAAGACCAAATCTAATATTGTGTTAGTCCATATTTCAATTCTTTCTGACTTCTCAGCCCCAAGCTCAGCCATTCCTAATGAAGACAGCAAACACATAGATCCATGTTTAGAAAAGGTTTAGTAATTTCTTCAAACAGCTGCTCACTGTAGTTTTTAATCAAACAAACCAGAGGAAATAGTGCATTTGTTGGGACTATTTTCAGTGGCGAATAAATAAACATTTGTTGCTTTAGAGAGTATTTGTGGCAGCAGGATGGTGAATGTGGGACCGAGTCAAAATAAACTCCAGTGTTTGTGTTCATGGTGATGACGGAACAACAGTGTGGCTAATTTTTTTTTTCTCCAATTGACTATGGCACAGAGGAATAAGATATATCGGATAACGATACATACACAATATTTATTAGGAGATATATTCACTGTCAGTTTGAGTCTGAACATGAAGGAAAATAGAGAATATCACCAGACTTAAGTATCTTTGGGGATTAATAGGTATGTGAGCAAGATGTTTATTTTCTTATTTTCTTTAAATATACAGGACATAAAAGGAGATGACGTCCTGAGGGACCTGCAGAAATTCCACCATGGGGATACATGCCATCAAGTAAGAAGGTGGAGAAACTTGTGATGGCAATGGCATTTATGCTGGAGGAGTAATCATTTTGGACAATATTGGATCTGTGTCCAAAGCTTGTACTCTGATGCTCGGAGTCATCTATGCACTGGACCTGGCTTACCCCAAAGAGCTGAAATGCTTTCCCCAAAGTCCTTGGACTAAAGAACAAAATCACTGCTGGACTGTAGGATTTTTTCAGCTGCTCTTCTGATCTCTTTGAAGCTGTATTGTTATTATGTGTTTTGGGATGATAGAGAATATTTAATATTATTATGATGTAAAAGGCAGCTCCCAGAGAAGAACTTCTGAACTGCTCTTTAACTTTGTCCATCATTCCATCCACAAACCTACTTCTTTAAACTGTATGCCACTCAAGTTTTCCTTAGAAATGTGTTTTGTACCTTGCAAATAACACAGGCTGAAGAACACAGTGATTGGGCTTTGGTATTAACAAAACCACTGGGGTACCCATTTGAAGCTGTACACGGGATTTCATTTATTATTCTCTTGAATATCCAAAGAATATCACAACTCTAATTATATAATATGTGCTTGTGAAAAATCGTGTATTCAGATGTAGAGAAGGGACATTCAGAGACAGAGAAGGGCAGGTCTTGCCAAGAAAAGTAGTGGGGCCCATAATAACGATTCCCTTTTATGTGCATTATGAATAATACTAGTACATTTTTGTTAGTTAATGGTACCGGTATTGTTTTTGTTTGTTTGTTTGTTTTTATATGTATAGTACTAGAATTTTTTGTTATAAGATGTCAAGAAATTAAAGAAAGGGTTACCACTGAGTTACTGCACATTACTGGCATTCTTTTTTTGGGAGAGCATAAATTCTGTTCTCTCTCATCTTGCATCAAGAAAACAAAGTAAGAGTTGAAAATATTTGGTTTGCTTTATTTCTCTGAATATTAAATCTATTAAAAGTTGAAAAATACTAATATTTACTAAACATAATAATTTAGATTGAACATAATTTTAGTATGTTCAAAGAAGTCAATAAATTCACCTGAATGTACATATTTCATTTTAGTATAGTCAACATGAAAAATAGAGTTAATTCTGCTCGAAATTGTTGAGCTAAAATTATAAATATTAATCTGAAATTACTGAAAAATAATAAGTGTACTCAACATAAAAAATATAGGTTAAATCACTAAAATATACATGGATTTAGATACATTTATTTCGTGCAACCACTTGACATAATAAAATTAAGTAAATTCAACCAAACATTTTTTTTCAGTGCAGGAGAAAGGAGTACTTTGAAGAGTGTGTTGAAATCCCTTCCAAAGCTCATCATGGTATGTCATTGTAATACAGGAGATGTACTGAACTTATGACTTGCATGTGTTAGAGAATAAACCATACAGGGTTAAATTTCCAATATATGTAGAATGCAATGTAATAAAATGTATGTCAGTCAGGTATGTCAGTTCAAAGCATATTGCCTTAAGGGCTGCTGCACACTTTTAGCGACTTGAAATTAAAAAAAAAGATCAAATGAGGGGAATGGGGAACAATTTAACAAAGCTCTATTATTGAAAAGCATCATGATTAGAAAGTCAACTACACATGCACATTGTACACTGTATGCATCAGATAGCTCGGAAATATGTAGCCATTTAAAAGTTTTACAGCACTGTACTGTCTGCAAATGCAGAAGCAAAGAAAAAACTCAAGCAGAGCAGCAAAATCTGGCACACCTAATGCTTTTATTCACATACACACACACAAACACTATACAACACTATAGCTCCAGGCCATGCATTATCCAATCCATTTCTCTCTCCATCACAGCAAACAGTATTGCCTGTGGCCACGCATGTCGACACTGAAGCATCTGGAGTTGCTCACAAGTGGACGCCCACTCCATCCCTTTAGACTCTGTTATCGCAAAGCCGAAAAATAGAAAGAGAGTAAAGAGTGAGAGCTGAGTGGGGTGAAATTAACGTCTTGTGAGAACAGGCATGGCTGGACTTTGGCTCCTCCAGGACGCAAGGATGCTTAATCTCACTGCAACATCTGGCAGAGGCTGGGCAGGCAGAGGCAACATCAAGGCACCCCACTGTCCAAAGGCTCTTGAGCAATTTCAGAGCTAAAGAAAGACACAATTCAGTTCTGTTCCACCCTTCCACTCCTTGGTCAATTTTCGCTTCCAATGAGGTTACTGTGTACATGTGTGTTTGTTTATTTGCGGCCTATTCTTTTCAAGTGCTTTTGAATAAAAAGCTAGCCAGCAATCTTCCACAATCAATTCCTTTGTTTGAATAGAGCAAATCTCTTGTGCATTCAATGGAAAGTGCACAGTTAAATTTTATTGATCGGAAAGAATGGACAAATTTTGTTGTTATATCAATAAATGCCTGTCGTTCTAAACTGAAATTGCAATGTATACATTTTGGATCAAAACAGATCAAAACAGTTTTCATCACCCAGGTGGTCAGCCTTTTAGCCAATTCAAAATAACAACAGCAGTTGGAATTTGAATAAGGATCATATACAAGCACAATTTGTTTCAGAAGCAAACAAAATCTAGGTTAATACCACAACGACATCAGTGTAGTAATTGCTTTACTCAGTATTTTCATTCTGGTGTGTTAATGTACATGCATTTAGAAAACATTCAAGTATTTGATCTGTGACTTTGTTTTATTTCTCCTCAGCAAATAAGAACAAAATCCATAATCTGGTTTGGATGATCCAAAGTAATCTCCTATAACTACAGGACCCACATAAATCTATAATTCTGTATCTCTAGCCAACATCAAACTCATTTTTTAGAGTGGGTAAAAAAAAAAAACTGCCCTCCCCCCAGATGAGATAAAGTTGGAGGTCTGCATGCCTCAGAGAGAAAAGATCATTAGCTTTTATCAGATTGATTACGATCAGCGTAAGCAGCTCCGAATATCCCTCAGCCAAACAAATCAGCAGGTCACTAAATCTAATTCAGCCAGTCTCAGAGGCGAAGCCACACTGACCAGGGTTAGGTTTGATCTGTTACTGTCCAATTGTACATGAGCAGTTTTTCTCTCAGCCATGTTCATGGTCATGGTCATGGTGTGTCAGACCATCAGCTGAAGGAAAATTAAAAATGGCTATCCTTCAGCACCTAAAGGAACGGTGTGCATTTTTACAGCATTGGCAGTGTATTATTTCTTCAGGTTTCATTTTTGTAACTACGGATAGGCCGATGTAAAAATGCTCAAACCGGTTTGATATTGAGCCATAGACCAGACTAGACTGGTACACCAACTTTTCCCACTAGGTGTCGCGAATGACTCAGCCACTCCTGAGTGGAACATAAAGGGAACCCATGAATGACAATGTTAACAGCACCACAATCCATCAAAACAACTTGCACATCCTATTTTTATTTCTCACAACCATTCAATTTAACTTATACCCTTTCTTAAAGTTTAACATCAAAATAATAAATAAAAAAAAGACTTCAGCCTCAAACAACTGGAGAAAAGATGGCTGTCATTACATTTCAGGTGCACATTGGAACCATGCAAGTCATTGAGTTTTTCACAATACGTTACAGTCTTTTTGTCAACCACCCTTCCCAACACAACAGGAATGTGTTCATTGTATTGCACAAGGGCACACAGTAAGGGGTTTGCACTCTCCTATTGGCTACCTCTAGCCCATTCTCCTCACCTCTAGACTACCATACCTTCAGTTTCAGTCTTATTTCTTTATTCGTCTCTACAGGAGCATCTCTCCACCAGGCAATAAGGTAAACCTGTGCTTACATAATGAAACTATACATCACACATGCAGTACTCCAGGGTGAAGATATGCTTGGCTATCAGTTTCCAGATGGCAATGGTGGCTGGCTAACTTGTAAAAACAGGTCAGTATCGCAGGCAGATCATCAATTGAGGCCCTACAGTGCAAGAGTGGGGGCCACCGGCCACATTCCAGTGGCACCAGCCTCCCCGGGGCTTTCAACATCTCTCTGTATCATCAATCTCAACCAACCTTTGGACACATGGTCAGTGACACTAATTACACCAAATACATTCACAGAGAAACCCTAAAAATAGGAGAAAGGAGTTCAGAAGCACTCTAAGGGTTTGGTATCAAACACAATGAGCCATTAAATTAATCTATCAAGCTGTCTTTTGTTGATACACAACACACAGTGAACAGGGAACACAACTACTTGTTTTAGAATGGCTTTAGAAAACACAAATTAATAGGTAAGAGTATTTACATTTTAGGACTTCTCTGTCTTAGTATCATTATAAAACACTGTATTCTAACCCTAAGTAATAAGCTTTTTATTTCTTAAGAACCTAAACAATCCTTCATTTAGAGCTATGGTGTTGCTAGACCTCTGCATGAGGAGAAGTGTTCCCCTCTCAAATCGCTGGGAGCCCACATAATTAATAGGAGGTCTAAACTACAACGCATGCCCTTGCCTAGTGCAAAGAAATATATGCAGAACATACGTTAAATCAGTTAGAAAACTGCAAGTGCAGCACTAAATGGTTAGGCCTGGGTGACATTGCCGTGACATCCCCAAACACAAACAAGAGCCTGCAGTATTTGGTACTTTGGCAGATAATTTGAACTATAACTCTGAATTGTACATATGTACATGTGTTGTAGAGACTGGTTTTACTTGTGTAGTTTGATTAAAGTTAATAGAGGACCCTCAGGGGTTGCAGACTATCTTTCTCTCTCTGTGTCTCTCTCCCTCTCTCTCTCTCTCTCTCTCTCTCTCCTTCCCTCCCTCCCTCTCACAAACACAAAACTTTCTTGCCCCTTATCTCAGTCTACAGCAGTCTGGAGGAGCTACTCCGTCAAACAGCATTTGCCACCATTTATTCCTGTTGCCTACCTTCTCCCTGACATCGCTTCCATCAAGGGTTACAACAGAACTCATATGGCACCCAGCTAGGGTACTCCCACACACAGATATAAACACAAAGATGCACACAATAAAAACACACACAGTCATTAAAGGAGGCTTGCATCTCTAATGTAGGAACAAACTAAGAGCAGTTTCCAACAGTCTACAAGTACAGTCTACATACCGAGAAAAGGCCAGAATTCAAATAGAGTTCACTGGGTCAGTTGATAACTATAAAATGACACTATGACATAGGCTTTTACAGTATGCTTACATTTCCAATATGCAACAAGATAAACAACTTATGCTTTAAATGCAGCTTTAAAGTTTTCAGCTTTAAAGAAAACCTGCAGCAAGAGGGTGTTTGTCATAGTGATTTCCCCTGCTGATTCAGACTGTGTGATAGGTAATCCATCACCTCCAACTTAGGGAAGAGGAAATCCATCTACGCAACATTCAAATGCACACACGCGCACAAACACACCCTGACACCAGTTCACTACTCAACACATATATTTAAAAAAAGCTTGTGTCTGTCGATTTAAGTGCCTGATTAGACTGACAGAGTCAGCGAACCAATGGCTGAACCTCTTCCTGAACAGTGCAAAGTGGAGACAGGCAGTAGCCTGCAGACAGACAAGCTAAGGCTGATGTATCCATAAAGTCTGCTACAACCAGCGCTGGTTTGGTGCCTGGCCCAAGGGCTAATGAGGCCCCTGAGGGGCTTCGGCTGGCAGCCTTCATTCACCATTTTTTGTAGACAGAACTGGGAAGAAAACCACCATGCATCTCAAAACCACCATGTCAAATCTGGTTAACTTTAACAAAACCTTATTACTTTAACAAAATCTTATTACTTGGCCAAGATTGCCAAGCTGCCTTGACATTTTTCCATTTTGCATGAATATATTTCCAAGTGAAATAAACCATATGTTTATATAGAGAGAGATAAACTGCAAAACAAAATAAAATTAAAAAGACAAGACAAAATAAACAATAGGTAAAACAGAGATTATTTTGGTCATACATAAGTAACTTTTGTCTCAAACGGAAACTGTAATTTAGGCCCCTGGAAGTCACTTGTAACCGCAGTCCAAACTGACAATGCTCCTCCACAGAGGGGGGGCTTACAGCATTAACAAGCAGCCAGCATCAGCATCTATGGCAACACTAAGGGAAGCCATGAGAGGGCCTGCAGAGTAGAGCATTAGTGTCTTACCTTCAACAGCATACTCTTCAGCTTCAGGGGAAGGTCCAAAGGGAATGCATGGAAAAGAGAGAGAAAATACACAAAGAGCAGACTCATTAGACTTCTTTTCTTCAAATAACTGTCTTCCTATTTTTTCTTCAAACAAAGTCTCCATGAAAAAAAAATCTAAATAAACACCAGCAAGAAGGTTTGACATCTTGAAGACTTGACAAAAAACAACTTCTCTCTGGCTTAATGTGTGTGTGTGTGTGTGTGTGTGTGTGTGTGTGTGTGTGTGTGTGTGTGTGTGTGTGTGTGTGTGTGT
>JBBPCS010005104.1:0-10763 GCA_037974645.1 Hollardia meadi | reverse complement strand
TCTATCTATCTATCTATCTATCTATCTATCTATCTATCTATCTATCTATCTCACACCGAGGCTGCATCACACTTTTTTTTTTTTTAATAAATTGATGGTTCTTATACTGGGGAGCCTGAACCCCTCTCAGCTCCCCTACTTCCTACATCCATGCTCCTCTGCCTCCTCTGATGGCTGTACATGATGACTGTGTGCGTGTGTGTGAGTGTGCGCGTGACAAACAGAGGCAGGCTACACCAGTGGTGAGAGGGAGGGAGAAGTGAGGGGGGATTACATCATTGCTGTAAGACCAGGCTTTTCTCTGTCAGACTGCAGAGGGCTCTCTCTCTCTCTCTCTCTCTCTCTCTCAATCCTTAACATTCGCTCTTCTCCATTGGTTTCATGCCATTTTTCACTCCTCTGCCTCATTCTGTTAAAATCTCTCTCCTTTTCTCTCTGTCTTCCCTCTGTCTTTCTCCCTGAAATGCCTGCCAGTGAATGACTTCCCTGAAGCATCTTGCAGTGGGAACCAGCGTTTCATGAGCGATAGAGCTGTCTGAGGGCTATATTTAGAAACTTGGCTGATATTCTTGTCTGTGGTGCTGGTGGCGGTGCTCCTCTGGGCTTTTTGTGGCAGAGCGCTGCCGGGCCGGCGGTTAGGACTTCGGAGGACATCGGTTGTAGTACAAAGTTGTTCTGGCAACAGTGTGGTCAATCGATCTCTCACAGTAGTTCAATCCCTCTATCTCACCATGTCATGCACTCATTCACTTGCTCACTCTCTCATCTCCTCCTCTTTGGAATGCCTTTTGCCAGCTTTGTTGTGTTCACAGTCACACCGCCTCATCCTCCTCTCCTCCACCAGCTCCTCTCTACCTTACGTCATCCAGTCATATCTCTCTCTCTCTGTCTCTCTGTCTCTCTCTCTCTCTCTCTCTGTCTCTCTCTCTCTCTCTCTCTCTCTCTCTCTCACACACCTGTTCTCTTTCCCACGCTCGTGCTCAGCCTTGCTCGTTCCCCTCCTTCCTCCATCGCTCTGCTGATAGCGCTCATCCCTCCTCCTCTCACTCACACCATTTCTCCTCCTTATCACACAGTGCCTACTTTGAAGCTGTCCTTCCTGACCTCATTAAGGCACCACGCTGCTCTCTCCCCTCTTCAGAATTCAGGATGTAGGACAGAGAACTTTTAGACCCCCCCCCACCCGCCCCTTTTTTTTCCTCCTCTTAGCCCCCTGTCTCTACCAGCTGGTGTCCCTTTCTTCTTTTGTACCTGTCTTGGACCAAAGGATATACCAAATCCCGTTTTTTTGAGACTTAAAATACAGAGATGAAACGTGTAAAAGGCTACTAATGTGGAGCAAATGTACCAAAAAATCATTTAGACTGATTGAAGTGATGCAGCTGATGGATTTTATGATGTAATGTGTTTTTTTATATACTGCCTATAACTGACAGTACGACAGTTTTATTGGGTTTGAAAAATAATGTTTTTTCAACAGGATATAAAGTAACAAACATATTTAGGTCAATTACCCCCACATTAAGCTTTTGGACATTTTTATTGGATTTAGTGTCCCATAACTCTGTTGACACCATTAGAGCCACAATATTGATTCACTTAGCCACACTACCAACACATGGATAAAGGTGTTTGTGTGATTTCAGGAAGGTTTATATGGGTGTGCATTCACCTTGGCTCTGAGCTGAGCTGAGTTATTTCATTTAATGAAGGCATCAAGGTTACATATAAAGAACATCTGATATACTCTCTCTCTCTTTTACAATTACCAGGCACCGGTTTTCCAAGATACAAAGAAATCTTTCATGATTTGTTTACTCTCTCTGTGTTTTTTTTACCAGATCCTGCCCGTGTGATAAACATGCCATCTGTTATCTATGTGGCCATTAGTCTGCCCGGCTTCATCCGCTGTCCTGTAGATGCCAACCCCCCTGTAACTCTGGTTAAGTGGAAGAAAGATGGCCTCCCTCTCCGGATAGAGAAGGTGAGCTGGTGTGCAGTTTCCGCTCACTTTACCTCAGACTGGAAACGTCACGTCTTCAGTTTAAGCTTTATATGATTCTATTTTTCATATCATCCTTTGGTTTTCAGAAGGCTTCTCTGTCTCTTATTTGAGTGAAAGGATTCGATTAGCCTGATTTAATGTTGTTGTTCAGAACCGTTATTATTGGTCTGTAACAAAACGTGCTTGTGACTGTACTTTTCCATCCACAGTACCCTGGTTGGAGCCAAATGGACGATGGGAGCATCCGTGTGGCAGAGGTGACAGAGGACTCTCTCGGCACCTATACCTGCATGCCTTACAATGCCCTGGGTTCCATGGGATGGTCCCCTCCCGCTCCCCTGGTGCTAAAGGTACTCCTACAATCACCGTGGATTAACCTAAGCAGCTCATGAGTTTATGCTTACCTGTTTTGTCTGCTGACCCCTGGACAGGACCCTCCCAAATTCTCAGTGGTTCCTGGAGGGGAGTACAGGCAGGAGGCTGGGAGAGAACTGGTCATCCCCTGTGAGGCGGAGGGAGACCCCTTTCCCAACATCACATGGAGGAAGGTAAGACACCTTCCACACTCTACAGCCCCACTACCTATGTGGGTATTTTCTGTGTGAGGCTGTTTTTTAATCACTTCTTCATGTTGTTTTATGTCACATTCAGTGTTTTCCATGGAGAAATCTTCATTTCTAAAAACTGTGCCTGTAGTGGGTGCTCATATTTTAATGACTCAAACTGCTGTTTGTCATTTTAGTGTTCTTAATCACATTTTAATGATGTCTATAAAATATGCAATTAAGGGAAGATATTAGATTCTCTCAATTGTTTGCTTGATTATGAGGCATCTTGCCCATCGACTGCTGTGTGATTAGCTATTGTTTTTGTCTACCACTTGTGAAGTTCATAACTCATCATTCTGTATAATTTGATGTCCTATATCGAAAGGAATGTTATTGTAGTAGATGTGAGACTGTATATTGATAGTTTTAATATCTTGGAAATTGCATGTTCCAACCTATTGTGCACCTCTCTCCATCTCTCTTTCATTGGCTGACTCTGTCTTTGCTTGGCTCGGTGGACTGCAGGTAGGGAAGCCCAGTAAAAGCAAGCACAATGTTCTGCCCCGAGGCAGCTTACAGTTCAAGTCACTCACTAAGGAGGACCACGGGGAGTGGGAGTGTGTCGCCACCAATGTTGCCACGAGCATCACTGCCAGCACGCACGTCCAAGTCATAGGTACCCAACATGTACACAAACATACATATATTGTACATTAAGAAACCCACATAAATACATACATTATATCAGAAGCTTGCTTTAACAAGTGTAGTAATTGACTGTTCTCTAAGCCCTACCTCCTTAGGTACTGTTAAATACCTCTCAAGATTTCAAGACTTTTCCATTTTCAGTAACTTGTTATCAGCATTTGCAGGAGATGCTGAAAGAAAAGCTGCGGCAATGAAATCCAACTCTAATCATTACTATTGATAAAATTCATGAATTCATGCTGACGCTAGCCAGCTCTCCCAAGTTACAGCTGGGGCATTACAAAGGAGGCTGAAATTATTCATGAAAGGTATGTAGCTAGCTAATGTTAGCGTAATAACACTAAGTTAACCACTGCATAGGGCTATCAAAATGTTAACATTAACACTTAAATAAGCTGATGCCTTGTTAGGTATATCCAGTGCCTGAGGGCCTGAATATGCTCCCAAACAGACATGTACACCGATAGCTGCGGACACCAATGATGCGTGCAGGGCGATGTGTCCCAGCTGTCTCGAGAACCACTCTTCCAAACTACCTGACACTGGACTTCCTTGGGCCCTCAGCAAAACACCTACCAAGTCTAATTTGGTCAGATGAACGATTGTTGTAAACCTTGAATGACATAGGTTCCTTCCATTTTAGTAAGATTTTGGGTCCTTGATTTCAGAAAGAGTGAAACAGAAGCAACTTCTCATTTCTAGCTGACGATTTTGCTGCATGAAATGAGAACTGTTGCTGGCACTTGCTATCAGCTGTATCTAACTTAGTAAGTAGCGGTACTGCTTAGTGCTGGATATTTTTTGTCTTATAACAAAATAGTATCTTCAAGAGGAAACCTGATCGGAACAGATGCTTTCCTATCAGAGGTAAACATGTAACAGTTTTGGTAGGACTGGTGGTGTTACTCTGGCATCCTGCAACTCTTTCATGTGTTCACAGCCAGGCATCTGTTCAACCACATGGAGAACACACTGCAAGCTCTCCAGGATTAAAATGGTTCCATAATTACTTGAAACATTGACTTCTGAAATATTTGTATGTCTCTGCTATCATTGCCTTGTTTTCCATCTTTGTCCCTGCCCTTTCTCTCGGATGTAAGCTGGTCAAATCAAAGCAAAACAATGATTGGACTGAACTGGCTCCTGGTTGGTCTCCTGTTGCTTTGGCTCCAGTACAATAGCTAAACAATGGAACTGGGAATGAGAAAAAATGCATTTTAAAAATTTGGGCTGGAAAACTTCTTCTTAGCACTTTAATGTACACTCATGACCATTTTTCAAGATTACATTGTTCATGCAACCCAAAACGTTGCTTTCTGTTTCTTGTTTTCGGTTGCATTGGGCCGCTGGCTGCTTAAAAACACATCACTAGGTCCAGCTCATAGTAAATCTATTTGACAAGTAAAATGAATGTACTGTATCACAGCAAGGCTACTCAGTGACTCACTTGCCCTTTGAACAATACCTTTCTCACTGCGCTCTCTCCCTACAGGCACAAGCCCCCACGCCCCCACCAGCGTCCATGTGCTGGTGTCCTCCACCTGGGCCAACGTGTCCTGGGAGGTGGGCTATGATGGAGGCTTCCAGCAGACATTCTCAGTCTGGTACGGCCATGTGTGAGTCATCCCAGCATGCTTTGCTTCCTGCTTTTTCTTCTTCCAATACTTCCTCTGTTGTTTCTGAACATGTCTTTTCCAGGGTTGTGTTCAGAACAGTTGTGAAAAGAAAGAGATGGAAAATACATGGAGGTCCAGTGTGAGTGAGTTTTCATCTCTAATCTTGGAATTTCTGCAGGAACAAATATTAAAACGGTTGCAACTAAGCTGAACATGACCCAAAGTCGTCTTTTCTGCTGCTGCTGCTGCTGCTGCTTTGCTGCTGCTTGACTGGGTAAAAGGCCTGGGTTAAAATGCTTCATTTATTTAATCACTTGAAAGTTTTAGCCATGACTGGCACAGTATAATCTTAATCATACTGAAGCGATTTTTCACTTGTGTGAAAACCATGTGAAATGTTAAAGAATATGTAAAATGTAGGTGTTCCTCTGGTTGACATCTTGCTGCTAATCTTGGGTTGGGATGCAAGGGGTTAATACACATCAGTGTGTGGAGTATGAAGTACCGTTTTAACCCAGGTCTACAAGCAAGCCATCTGCATTTTGACTGATGGATGTGTGAGCCCCCTTTTCCACCTCCACCCCAAAGAAAGTTTCCTATGATATGATCAAGAACAGGCACATGTATTTGTGATAGTGGTAGCTGCTGTCAGTAATGTGTAGTACATACTGTGTAAAATGAACGAATCTTTCATGTATTTCCCCAATACTCAATAAACCTGTGCAGTCGCTGTAATGAGATAATATCATTGTCATGTATCTCAACTGGACCCTGCCAGAGAAATGCAGTATTGACTTTGGTTGGGTTTTACCTCTAACTGTTCCAATCTCTTCCTTAAGCTTCCTGACATGCAGCACACCTGCTCGTGAACACATCCAAACACTGCAAAGCAAAGAAAAACAGCTCTAACATTCTGCTCACATACAAAGTAAATACTGTATGAAGTGCTTTATTAGCTGAGATAATAGTATGTTAGCTCATTCTACACAGTTTTGAACGCTAGGAAACAATTTACAACATTAAACACTATCTTATAAGCAATTCAGGATTTATGGAAAACGTGATCTTTGTTAAATGCCAACAATATTGCTAATGAACCACAGGATTGAGGTCACTAAAATAAGGCTGGCTCTGTGTGTTGTAAAAACATCATACTTTTGTAAAACAGCGAGGGAACTGCACACAGCAGCTTTAATTAAGGATACTCATACTGACAGCAAACATCAGTGAGTGATGCAGAGCAGAGCAGCTTTGGGTTGCATCGATGTCAGTGACGGTCCTTAGGTGGTCCATGCCTCTACAGTCCTGCTAAAGTCAGTATTTTCTTCATGCTGGGGATGAAGAGGAACTTTCCTAATCCTGTCCAAACCCTCCTGCAAAACAGATGCACACTGATGCTCTTGTTGTTGTTTTTTAAATTATTATTATTGCATAAAATACTACAATGTAATATTCCAAATGCAGTATCTTCCAGGAGCTACATTTTCTACATACAAAGCAATTCAGCTGCCAAGCATATCTAAATTGGATAGGCATTACCAAACATAACAGAGGCCTACTTCAAGCTCATTGTTCACGGTGCACCTGTATCATGTTGGGAAAAACACAATAGATTTCAAAAGCAGATAAGACTGTATCAGCAGGTACTTAACATTAAAGAACTCTAGAGCTAGGGAGAAAACGCCTTCCCAGTATTTTTTTTTTACATTGAAAACTGTGCTGTTCACATATAAGTTCATATTTGCAGATAATCTCAGTAAGTAATGTGTTGCATGACAAATGCATTCCCTACAACATATTTCAACTTAAAGGAGCTTCTTTACTCTGACTGTATATGTACAGTAGGGTAAATAGAGTGTGCTAGCTGTGTCGCTGAATGTATGGCTTGAGCAAACTGCAAAGCTGAGCGCAGCATGGGCCTATTACCATTAAGCATTGTGAATAAAGTGAACAATCAATAATTCATGGAAGAAGTGTTTCATTTGCAGTTATGTAATGTTAGATCAATGGTGGAAGTAGAAGTGTTTCAGAAATAACATTACATTATGTTGTGTTGTAATGAGCTAACTGTGGTGATAATGATGCTGAGAAAAGACTTCAGGCTTTAGATTGTGCCTTTATAGAAACTATTTTTTTTGAATCATCAACGTGAAATGAAGGTACTCCAATGATCTTTTTTCACATCTTTTCTGTCTGTCCGCTCACCTCTCATCCTGACTCCTGAACAGGCTGAAGAGGGAGCGTTTAGGTCCACATGACTGGCTTTCCATACCTGTGCCTGGAGGCCACGACTGGATGGTGGTGCCCGGCTTGGAGTCAGAGACAACTTACCAGTTCAGCGTCCTGGCCCAAAATAAGCTTGGCACAGGCCCCTTCAGCGAGGTTGTCACTGTGAACACACTAGGTGAGTGAGCTCACTACTGCTTGACTGGAACACCAGGCTTCCAATTCTAAAATGCCTTTGGCAAGAATGCAGCTAAAATGACCAGGATGTTGTTACTGTTGAAATAATATTCAGATCATATCTATTTTTGCATCTTTTTCATATCTGAAGTTTTTTTGTACAAAACTAAATTTTTCTCTATCGCAGGATTATAAACCTTTATTTGTGAACATTGAACCTTGAATATTTCCGTATGAATAATGTGTCTCTAAACAAAGGAGAACTATGTTGCACAACTCTGTAAAGTGTTCAGGTTAATATGAATGTAAAAGTTGTCCACTTCTTTTGTCAAATATATATTAGCAGATTTGCACTACAGTGGCACAGCAGTAATTTTAGAAAGTTGTGTGCTGTAAATGACGTTTGACAAGTTAATGTTTCACGCCTCTAAACAACACCCTCTGTGTGAGTGGTGGTTGTGTGATGTTTCACAAACTAAAGAATTCAGCTGCATCTCAGCCACAGAGCATCATGCTGATGGTTTATAAGCTTTAATTTTCATATCTCCTTTGTGTCTCCAGGTGTTTGGTCAGAACGTAATGTAAAACATAAAACATACTACATAGTTGAGGGAGTCAGTGAGTGATTCTGGTTCAGTGAACATTCTTAGATATTGTCTCCATATAGCCACTCTGGGACAGTCGGTGAGTAAGTGAGTGAACATGTTATTTTCAAGGTGCTTCACCTCTAAAAAGTATGTTATATTACCAGGCTCAACCATTGACTGTATATAAAGATACTGTACAGACAACTGACTGGTTAATGCTTTGGCTTCCCAAAAAATGAAGCCAAAGCCAAACTAAAAACTCAAAGTACACCTCAAATAAATTTTTCCCAAAGATGGTTTCTGTCATTTTAGGTAGTTCTTATCACGCTGATGTATGTTCCAGTGTTCATTTTTCTGATCAGTTTGGTTTTAATTAGTTATTTGATGCTATAAAAACAGGGTGAAATGTCAGGATTGATAGCTGAGCCCTGCTCGCGATTGGGTGGGTGGGTGTATGGGCGGGGGCTCAATACCATGGCTCAACTACCCCGTCACTACTTCACAGACTCTGGCTTCAAATGACGTCACCAGTACAAGATGGCAGCGCTCGTATCCGGGATATTTTGGCTTAATTTTTGTACAGTGGGAGGAAGTGGAGACGCAATGGCCTTCTTTATTTATCTCAATGGGCTAAAGATTTTAAAGCAATTTCAATTTCAATTATTTAATGTACAACGTAATCTAATTTAATTTAGTTTCACTCTTTAAATTAAACTGCTGGCACATATTTGTTGTCTATGACGTATCAAAGAGAAGATAACTGTTCTATCACATTATCACAAAAAATCCAATGATAATGCAGGTAAAGGACCTCCTAGGGTTCTTTTTGTTTTAACCAGTCAGAGAAAAGTCTAAAAACGTGTGTGTAACTTGCCTTGTGTTCAACAGAAAGAAATATTACATCAACTGAAATGACTCAAATATTCACATATAATCAAGAGATTCAAAAATAGCATTAGATTGATTGTTGACCATTTACACTCCTTCTGCTGAGCTGCCTGCCTGCTACCTCTTTGACAATAATGGGAGATAATCACTTACATTATTTAAATACATACCACTGTGTTGGTCTTTTATTCACAGTTAGAGGATAAAGCCCACTCCTTATTTTTTAAACGATACCGAGTGGTGTTTTGTGTGCAGAGAAAGAACCTGTTAATTAGACAACAGCCAAGATATTTTTGCCATCCCTCCAACTTAATTAATATACTGTATATAAACCTGCAACAGTTGTGATTATAGACGGCAAAATCAATCAACTGTTGCCAACTCAATCTTTCATTTTCTACAGCTTTAAACAGCTCTTCCGACAATGCCTTTATATTGTACCACAAATATGCCAACTGAAATGCAACATTTAACAAGACATTTTAAGTATTTACGATAAAAAATAATCAGAACAGCAATGTAAAAACTACCTTGTAAAAGCTTAAACTGGGCTTTGGTTGAATCATCATGCAGTATATCATTCCTTACTGTAGTGAAGAAGGGAACATTTATTCAGTAGAACTGAAGCTGTTCCGGATTATTACTTAAAGATAAGTGGGATAATTATCCATGCTTCATCCCCTTCTGTGTCAGCCAAAAAGTAGAAACAAAGCCAACAAAGGATTTAGCCCAGGGGCTGCTTGTTGTCCTTTTTCCCCTTAATAAGCCTTTTAACAAATCTACCATCATTTATTTAAAAGTCAGGTATCCTGACGCATATAGGGCTTAGTCCTCTTTACTGAAGCAAAATCATTAGGTAGTGGCTAACATGCTGGATGCCATCTACATTTAACTACTTTTAATTTTTAATGGCGAACACTTGTAATAGCAAGCCTCAAGAGCCTTGAAAATCTTTCAACCAAACCATGTGCACAGGTGGTCAGAAGAAAACTGTGTTTCTGTGTATTTGTGTGTGTAAAGTGCAAATGCAGAGTGAGTTCAATGCCTGTTAAAATGGGATTAAACTCATACGCATACACATCGGACCAGCAAGGTGAGTAGATTGGATAGTAGCAAAAGATGCATGAATTTCATGCATATGTCGGAGATGCGTTTAATATAAAAGATTCATCACATGTACTGACAGTCTAGTTAAGATACATGTCAGTGTCCAAGTGCACAGCGGGGCTGATTCACTGGTGTCCTGCTGGTGGACGTGCTCACTGAATGTATAACTGATTTACTCACACAAACTCTCAACCCTAATGTGCTCCTCCAGTATTTCCTACAAGTACCCCTGAACCATTGGTGCTGCTTACCCCACCACGGTGCCTCACAGCCAATCGCACGCAGCAGGGAGTCCTGCTCACCTGGATCCCGCCTGCCAATCACACAGCACCTATCCAGCATTATGTCATGGAGTTTCGCCTGGGGGAACGATGGGAGGTCTTAGACGACAGCATTCCTGCTGGGGAGACAGAGTTGCTTGCCCGAGACCTCATACAGGTAAAACACACGACATGGACTGTAGCCTTTACATGCAGTATTATACAAGAACCTACACCTGCCAGTTCCAGGCTAAAGAGATGGAGGGTTGAACACACCTATCATTTTACAGAGTTGATATTATACACCACTTAAAACATAGACAGAAATTGTTATGATTTAAATTCAAAATACAACCCCAATTGGGACGCTCTGTAAAACATTAATAAAACAGAATGTGATAATTTCCTAATCCTTTTTTTTTTTTTTATTATTATTTACATTCAATTCAAATGAAAACAGTACAAAAACAATATGTTTGATGTTGTATCTCATCAACTTCATTGATTTTTGTAAATATGTTTATTCTGAATTTTATGCCAGCAACACATTTCAAACAATTTAGCAGAGGGGCAACAAAAGACTGGGAAAGTTGTGGAATGCTCAAAAACACCTGATTGGAACATTCCACAGGTAAAGAGGT
>JBBPCS010005103.1:0-10765 GCA_037974645.1 Hollardia meadi | reverse complement strand
ACACACACACACACACACACACACACACACACACACACACACACACACACACACACACACACACACAAATAGTTAAAATCAATTATATTAAAGTAACCCAACCCCAAACTCCTCCAAAAATGAGCCTGATTCTTAAGCAGTAACCAGGGAAATGAAAAAGTACTTTCTGTTACACAAAATAAACAAACGGTCTTCTGCTTAGCTCTGCTCTTTTTTGCGAAAGTACTGCACATAATTACCCGTTCAAGCCTCATAAAACTGTTAAAATTAAGCAGCTTGAGAAGGGAAAATCACTTTCATTTGAACAACTCATAGATAAGCACATCAAAAAAACCAAGCAGGTTTAAAACTGACCCAGGGCTATGAGTATACACTTGTTCCAACAACATGTATTGATACATATCAACATATAGTGTTTCCATATTCCATTGGAATTTTCTTTGTCCCATTTGAAGTTGGGGCTAAGAATGGCAATGTTGATTTGGTCAAACCAAACTTTCTCACACTTTAGTCCGGAGAGAGGAACAGTATTTTGACATATGTGGTCCCCAGGTGATGAATCAAACCTGTTCCTCTGAGGACATTTGTCCACTTTGTTCAGTATGACCTTTCCATTAGTTACAAATGAAGACCAGAATACCGTATATAAAAGTTTGTACACAGGATAAATAATCCCCACATTCCCAGAAATCTATTAATTTTGGTGTTTCCATGGCCTTCCACAATCACCACCACATATACTTGATTTCCATTGGCACACAAGACATTGTGTCATGTAATAGACAGAGCAGCAAAGCACTAAAAATAGCAAAATCCTCAAATGTTGTTTGTTTTGTCTTTAACTTATTCTTATGGTGAGGTCGATTAAAAATTGCAGCTTCTAGGAATGGCTTTCAGGACTGTACACACTCAATCACACATACAGAGTGGAAGACTTCCACTGTGACTTCTTACTATTTGTGTACCTTTAGGCAGGGCAGTCTTCAACCACTATAAGCACAACATGCTAAGTGACCACCCACGGGTGTTCTCAGTGTGTGTGCGTGCGTGCGGGTGTGCGTGCGTGCGTGTGCATGCATTCCTGTGCATTTCTGTGCTTGTGTGTGTGTGTATTTGTGTGCCTGTGAGTGGGCGGGTGGATGGCTGGAGTGACATAACATGACTCTGCAATGCAGATTTAATGAGGGAAAAGGCAAAAAGCTGCTGGCACATGAACTATGCTCTATGTAGAATGTTTTCAGTCCACTAAATCTCTCTGTTCTTGGTCATTTGGATTCACCATATTTGGGATTCTTAGTCCCCACCTGTTCATATTTCCTTTTTAGGTATTTTCATAAGGGAACTGTTTTAAACAACAGCATCATATTGCTTCAAAGTGGAGTTTCCCCTTTACCCTCTCACTAGACTTTTAATTCCCGATATACTGTATATAACCCAAATAAAGACAGAGCCACAGAATGTCATTGGATCATTCTGTTGTGAAGTTATTTTGGTAGTTCTTGTAAAACTACACCTTAAAATATAAATTATTTTGTGTGGGGGTTTTTTATTCGCACAAAGGAAGAGACATTTGGTAAACATTCATATTAGCATTATTTACATTTGAGCTCCTTGATTGTGCTCTTCATCCACTTTGTCAAATACAAAAAATATATACCAGTCAGTATGGAGGATATCATTTGTTGTTTATCCAAAGTCCTAAAAAAAATCTATTAACATTTAATACATTTCTTTTATTTTCATATCACGTTAGAAGTTATAAACATGGGCTCTCTTGACTTGAGATCTTTTGACTTGAAATGAGTTGAATGAATGTACTGCTGAGGGTCCATAGATTTCATGTTAACAAACTATAGTTTTCAGTTGAGAAATCTACTTTGCACAAGTAATTTTTCTCCAAAAAATGGTTCACAGAGAGACTATTTTACTTATTATTCACAACTTCACAATTCTCATGGGTCAGAAGTTTACTCACACTAAGTTGACGTTGCCTTTAAACAGCTTGGAAAGCTCCAGGAAATTCTGATTGACATCATTTGAGTCAACTGGAGGTGTACCTGTCTATGTATTTGAAAGGCCTGCCTTCAAAGTCAGTGCCTCAAAAAAATGTTGACCTCCACAAGTCTGGTTTATACTTCAAGAACACTTTCCAAACGCCTGAAGGTACATCGCTCATCTGTACAAACTTTATTCATCTGTACAAAAAATATTACATAAGTGTAAGCGCCATGTGACCATGCAACTCTCATGGGACACATTCTGTCTCTTACACATGAACGTATTTTGGCGCGAAAAGTTCATATCAATCCCAGAACAACAGGAAAGGAACTTGTGAAGATACTGAAGGAAACAGGTACAGTAATATCTATATCCTCAGTAAATAAGTCATTTATGGACATAACCTTAAAGGCCACTCAGCAAGGAAGAAGCCACTGCTCCAAAACCACCACCACCACACACACACACAAAAAATACTACTACGGTTTGCAACTGCACATGGGTCCAAATATCTTACTTTCTGGAGAAACGTCCTCTGCTCTGATGATCTGATGAATCAAAAATTGAACTGTTTCATAATGACAGTTGTTATATTTGGAAGGAAAAGGGGAGACTTGCAAGCTGAAGAACACCATTCCAATTGTGAAGCACAGGGGTGGAGTGAACAGCATCATGTTGTGGGGCTGCCTTGCAGCAGGAGATACTGGTACACTTCACAAAACAGATGGCATCATGAGGAAGGAAAATTATGTGGATATACTGAAGCAGTATCTCAGGACATCATCCAGGAAGTAAAAGCTTGGTCACAAGGTAACATGCAACAAAAAAGAGTCAGTCAAGAAAACCCCTGGGTAAACAGCCCAGGGCCTCGAGAGGGAACCAGAGACACCAGGCGAACGGCCTGGAGGCAGCGCAGAGTCCAAGCAGCGGCCCTTACGCAGATGGCTTGAGGGCAGGACAGAGGCGAAGCAACAGCGGCAAAGGTGGAACCCCTCTGGGGGCCGCACAAGGGGCTGGCTGTGAAGGCGGAACCCCTCCGGGGACTGGGCAGGAGGCTGGCGGCGAAGCTTGGGAGCCGGTGGGACCCAGGAAGGCTGCAGCGAGGGCACTGAAGACTGCTGCAGTGCAGCAGAGGCAGGGACCAGAGACGGCTGCAGCGTGGGCACCGGAGACTGCTGCTGCGCAGCAGAGGCAGGGACCAGAGACGGTTGCAGCGTGGGCCCTGAGGATGGCTGCAGTCCAGGAGCAGGAGTTGGCTGGGGCGCCGACTGGACACTCGGAGCAGGTCAGTCTAGTAGAAAGGAAACCAGAGAGCTGGATGACCAGGAGTCTAGATGTTGGGAACCTCAACATCGCCGGGAGCCTCGCTTTCTTGGAGGTGCCATACGGTAAGCTAGCCAGGTTCCACAGAAGTGAGAATGGTTGGAGGTGGTAACAGCTGACTCAGGGACAGGAGCAGGTGGGGGGCTAGCAGGCCCGTGGCTAGCCGACTGTGAGGCATGCTGGAGGCTAGCCGACTGGGAGGCATGCTGGAGGCTAGCAGGCCTGTGGCTAGCTGACTGGAAGGCAGGCTGGAGGCCCCAAAACCCCACCCGGACTGCAGGCTGGCCGCTGGCACACTGGGGCTGAGGACTGAAGGCCGGATGACTAACTGACTGGGAGGCACTTTCCCAGGTTTCCCAACGAATCGCCATCCACCTCCATGCCATAGCTGGGTCCTCTTCATGCAGGGAACGAAAATAATCGGTCATAGTGTCCCTATCAGTGTCGTTAGGATGAAAAAATGGCTGGAAAGCTGTTTGAGGGAAAAAAAATCTCTGCTGGGTCCATCTTTTGGCCAGTTCGTTCTGTCACGGCTTGTGCCGGAAACACTAGAGAACACGGGGGTTTGGATCCAAATGCAGAGACAGTAGGCAAAGCAGGATAAATTGACTGATTTATTTTAACATAAGGTGACTCACAAGTCTTTGGCAGGTGAGGGTCAAAACCAAATATCAGTCCAAGAAACAAGCTAAATCCAAAAACACTGGAGGCACACAACACTGGAAACACTGGAAATAAAGGCACACAAGGTAACATGCAAGGTAACTTACACAACGAACTGGCAGAGACAAAAGGAAGGGCACAGACTTAAATACACAAGGCAGACTAACCAGACACAGGTGAAAACAATCAGGGCAAGATACAAGAGGAAGGGACCACACAACATACAACAGGAAAGAAACTAGAACTCACATGATAAACAGATACAAGAAATAACTAACAAATATAAACCATAAAGTCCAAAACATAACAAAACAACACAATAAAACTGAAACCCTGACAGCATTCAGGGAACCAATCTAAACGCGGATATTATAATTTTTACTTTTACTTTTTTACATTACTGTGCAATTCATATTTACTTCATAATGATACAGCTAAAAAGTGGTCTATTTTCATTCTGTCATCGAAATAGAAGGTTACTCAAACTTCAGGAACTTCAATTAATTTGGGTTTATGAAAAGCCATTGGATTGACTGACAAATTCATAATCAAGTTTGTTTTTTTTTCCTAAATGTTTTCACATCAATTTTAACATAACATAATATAAGAACAGGAAATTTGCTATTGTACCTCAATCAAAAAGAGAGGCAATGGGTACTTAGGTTCACAATTCTAAAGTGTTTTAAGTTGCAACGTTTCTATAAAAGTAAACAAATTCTGTTAATTTTCTGTGTTAACTAATACCTACAGAGTAGTTGCCATGTTTGGATAGTTTAGGTATAAAGAATGTTTTGTAAACAATGATCAGACATACCATTGTTGACCACTATGCTGAATTATCTACTATCAACACTCTGTATGGCAATAGGGTTATTAATATTCAGTGTGTGTGGGCACTCAGTGAGTGCTGACATTTTTTTGGCTGCATCAATGGCCTTTTCAGCAGATCAGTTTTAACAGAGTATTAATATGTAATCAATCATTTCTGAATAATTTACATAACTACAACTTCCAATCAGGACATGGAGAAGTAATTGCATAATTGATTAGCTGTATGTGGTGCAACCAACCTTAATGCATTTTGAAACCCAAAACTGTTGCCCCCTAAATTTCAAAGATTTGGACACGAACCAGCCCCCAGCTCAGCTCTCAGCTACCTATAGTGCGCCGAGTCGTATTGTAGAAGAAGACAGGAGGAGAGGGTGGATGAAAGGTTGAAATGTAGAACAACACTTGGAGTCTGCAGCCATGCTAGCAGTTTGTGGAGGAGGGATTTTAACCAGAGGAGTGCACTGGAGCAAATGTCGGGAGATCAAAGTTATTAAAAATTATCCTGACACATAAATGTCTAAACCAAATTTCATGGCAATCCATCCAGTAGTTGTTGAGACATTTCAGTCATGACATTGCTGTCCCTTGGTTTGGTTAAATCCTTAAAATGGCAAGGCCAGGCAAGACATGTAAATAGCATTTATCCTGGGAAATACATTTATTATGTTATTAGTTACCGAAACAGTTGCCATGTTCACTAGTATAGTTACAAAAAAAAGAAAAAAAGAATGAAGGTTAAAGGTAGGTTTGCAAAAACAGCAATATTTTGTTTTGTCGTGTTTAAATTCTGTAAAATTATTTTCAATGAAATAATCATTTGCTACAGCAGTTATTATGGGAACACAGACTTAACACATTAAGACCAACAGTGTTAGGAATACAGATTTGCAATCATAAAGGTGTGAATTATTAGGTGCTGAAACAAATCCCAGCACAGAGACGGTATCGACTGAGGTCTAGAAATATGTGGTAAATGGGCAAATACACAGTGCTCACTAGGGACTTAACTATTGCTGCAGTAAATATTCATGTGTGAATGACTCATAGCCGGGAAATCATACTGTAGGGTCGATCCAAGGTGATGTGTGCTCATCGTTAGAAAATGTTTGTTCTACTTGTTCTTAGGACTTTTGAATCCAGTTGGACAGGTTTTTGAAAGTATTCAACTATTGCAAAGCTATCTCTCTATCACACTGTCAGTGAAATGTGGTGTATAGGACAGCAAGATGGCATGATTTTATACCTAAAATTATATTGTGACATTTCCTCTGGGTTAAGTGAATTCCTTTGAGGTAGGAACAAATCATTTGAGTTCCATACAGAAAAGATTTTCTTCTGCCATTGTAGATGACAGCTGACATTTTACTTGTCATTGTATAAAAAAACAGTACAGAATGCTAAAATGCTTTTGATGGTAGCAGGGTCTTCTGGGAAATTGGAATCTTATGAATCAAAGCATATCGCTAAGGTCAGGTCATATGCACTCCATTAGACCACGTTTCGATATGTTCAGCATTAGGGCCTCCAATGACAGCCTTTCTTCAGAAAAGAAGTCCTGTACAGTTTTGCGTGTCTTTGAAGCCAACGATGTTAACAAAAGGGATCGGATATAATATTGTAAAAATGCAAGTTAGACAAAACAAATTTGTTCAGACTTGCAGATTAGTAGATTAGTTGTGCAAATTTGTAATATCTGGTTGAAATGCAGAAAAGCAAATTCACTGAATGCATATTGGAGGACATTACAGTGAAGAAAAACATAATCAAGTTCAAAGCATACTGTAAAGAATCCATTCCTGAATTTTCAAGGTTTTATTTTTACTGTTCTCCATTTTATCTTGTGTTAAGCAAAAAGATAACCTGCTCCAGTGCACATCATTGCAGGACAGCCCAATCTCACTCCCAAAGCGTCAAATACAGCAGTCTAGGTACCACATTTCTGGAGGTGCCTGTCTCTTGTATGAGTATAACTAGCTGGTGGTCGGGGTGGTTGGATGGGTCAAACACAGGACTTAGCCAGGGGAGACATAATATGATATGTACATATGTTAGTTATGTAAGTTAACATCCTTATTTTTACCCAAAGCATCATGTTTTCCTGTACCTAACCAAGTAGTTGTTGTGCCTAAACCTAACCAAACTTGAAATGATTTCAACAAGCTTTATTATGAAAGTCTAAATGGACGTTGCATATTTATTCTTGCTAACTTGATGGCGGAGCCCTGCACGTGCAAAACTGACGCTAGAGAGATAAGTAGAGCGTTTGTTGAAAGTTTGAAGCTTTGGGCCACTGACCAAGCTTCTGTATTTGATGAGATTAGAATGAAAACGTGTTGTACAGGATGCTGAGTGACAGCACAAAATGCTGATACTTCTGCATAACCCCAGATTACATTCAATGACAATGTTGTTTCTGCCAGTGTAAACACAGTTAGGGTATTAGGGTTTACTACCAAGGCAATTAAATATGTAACAATACCAGTGTTGTGCATGATGGTCCTAAAAAAATGGAATTCAGAAGTTGTACGATTTTTTTTTCTGTTTAGTAAGGAAAAAGGGTGTAAGAATATTTCCTTTATCTTGACATTTTTCAAGTTCCAAATCTCGCCGCTGGTATACATCTCCCAGCTGAAACTACGCAAAATCTCCTGTAAAGGTGAAGGAGTATTATGAGACCGTACAGGCTGGGGCTTGCTGCTTAGCGAGCTAACTTAGTTAGATACAGTATCTCTGCAACACAATACATAGACATCTTTGATATAACATCTCTGTTCTTCACATTCTGTTTTTTGAATTTGAAAATTATGGCCATTGTATGCTACATCTAAAGAGAAGAAATACTGTATACCTTCCAGCAATCCCACTCTTACTTAAGCTACATGTTGTGTGAGTAAGCATGGTAACTTTTTGTAGACTACGTCAAAGATCACACAAATATGTAAGGCTTAAATAAGAGGGCCCAACAGCCCTTTTATTTAAGCCTTAACACCAACTGCAGCAACTCATGACACTCTGTTAGTACCTTACTGAATCCCTATTAACTTAGCTACACATTGGTGGTAGTTGCAGGTTTCTAGCGCTATTTGTTACCGTACAGCAGCCAGGAAAAGACTACCCCCCTATGAAAACACGTTTAAATCCGCTAGATCTGGATTTTTATTTGGATCCGCACTAAATTGTACACACTCATAGATACCAGCCCTCTAAATATGCCTGATTTTCTTTTTTTTTAGATGCCCTGGAAAATTTATCTCGCAATGTTAAAGAAAGAGATGAAAAATTCCTGGATCCGCACCAAAATTTAATGGGTTCTTCCTTGGCCCATGCCCCACTCTCCCACTAAGTTTTGTGGAAATCCATTCATTAGTTTTCTGCGTAATCCTGGTGACAAACAAACCAACCAACAAATGGACAGGTGAAAACATAGCCTCCTTGGCAGAGGTAATTATTCTCCCTCACAAAGGCCATGTGCTTCACCCTCAAAGGAGATTTAGCAGCCTTCCAGAAATGGCTCTACAGTGACTACTGCACATCTGTTTATGTCATAGATGACTGCAGAAGAGATCTGAGAGGAAGAATGGGCACTCCATATTTTGATAAATACAGTTCCCTAGGTTTCTTTGGCGCTTGTATGGTCTCACATTTGCTCAAGCTAAACGAATGTGCCTGAAATAAAATTGTGATGTCAGAGAAACCTTAACCCTAACCTAAATATTGCGTCATCTTTTATTCTTCACCAAAGTCAATTTAATGCACAATCGTAGCTTTATTCCAAATGTATGTTGCATCTATAGTCCCTAGCAAAGCTTAGCTTAGTTTGGCTGATGTAATGCTTAAATTCCATGTTTTGTTTTGTTTTTTATTTAGCGTTTAGCGTTGATCTCATGGGAGGGCATATACTGTAAATGGCACTTTTTAAGCACTTTTTAATAGTACATTTTAAGCTTTTCAAGTATCATTTAATGCTATTTAGTCCCCATACACTCCTGCTGTGAAGAGTTTTGGACGTTTGGGTTAAAATAAGCACGTACGCCATGTCTGTTAAAATACATATGTACATTAAAGTTACATTATGTACATGACGTCAGTAAAATACATTACGACAAGTTAACACTGACTTGTAGTTTCACTCGGGACATGAACAACAGCTTTGTGGGTGAAAGTCCTGTGTTTGACCTATCTACCCACCCCGACCTCCTCCCTATGTGGATTTTGTCACTTTTTGTATTGTGTCACTTGACATTTTTTCTATGACATTTTTGAGTAAAATGACAAGCCATCTCTGCACAATATAAGTCAGTAGAGACTAAATGATTTGCAAAAAGCAAAAAAAAAAAACAAGAAAAAAAAAACTACTTTGCGATAACACACAAATTGACTTAAGACATTGGCATGCTATTCATACACTATTTGGTGAGACCAGCATAGTGTCTGTATTTATCCAAAGTACCAAGAGAGATGATTTTAAGTGAGATTGTGCACTGTTGACCACAGTCCCTGAGGTTCATGAAGTAGCTAAAGCAGAGAAGATTGTGTAGCCTTTCATTCAGGAAAGGTCAAATAGCATCAGTCCTAATATCTGGTATATTCCATCAAGCCGACTTAGGCCGCCTTGAGCTTCCACCCCTTTCAAGTATAAAGTAATGGAATCATTTTTCTTAGGCCACTACATCAAAAGAATTCAATGCATTGCAGAAGACTGAATAAGAGAGGCAAGCATGCAATTTTAGATCCATATAATTCAGTTCACAATGGAGCACCCTAAAAGGATAATTCCTCATTTCATGAATGACACTCAGATGACTCTTTGGCCTGAGAGCTGATGAAGTACTTCATAAAAATTGGACTGTGCTTGCTGCTACACAAACTTTCGAGAGGCACATACACTTTTGCAATATAAAACTTTTTATTACTGCATGCATGTTTTTTGCACCTTGATTTTTTCAGGGGAGTGTTCTCTTTTCTCTTCTCTTTGTCAGGAACGACCTGATCATGGTTACACATTCTCACTTGGAGACTGCTCAGTTCAACCAAAGTCTGATCTTCTGTCCACTGAGCAGTTCCACTGCAGCATTTGGAGTTAAGGGAAGCTAAGTGGCGGTAATGAGTACAGCTGAGCAAGTATATGGTTGAAAATGTAGATCAGTATTCTTGATGAAGGACAATCCTCATGGGGTAACTGACTGAAGTTAATTCATTTAAACAGTTCTCTTACTCTTATGATCATAACATTGATCTGGAGCTAGCTGTTAGCCCCACACAGTTTCGGTTTAACTATCACCCATTCCGAATACGAATAGAGATACGGATCATTTAGCTGGTTGAACAGATCAGATCATTCCTAGTAATGATGGAGGGACAGGTGCTACCTTTCACTTTTCCCATGGAGATTTTTCCTGCCAGTTCAGAGGATTGAACTGATGACCTTCCGGTGACAAGCTTGCTTCTCTGCCCTGGGGTGGGCTTTCACTCTATATAAAGAGATACATTTCCATAATCTATAATCTTTTTTTCTGGTTTTGTGTTCCATGGTACTTCAGGGTTACCGGGTGTTGCAGCATCTTAACACGTTGGAAAATCTGTGATCAATTTGGTCTGCAAGTGTTGCTCTTCTCATATAAGGTACTGAAGCATTATACGTAATTATATTTTGAACAAATTAGCATATATTATTTTCCCTTGGGTCTTGTCAGATCAGGGGATTTGTAGACTCCACCGGTCATTCGGACTAACTTTAAATTAACTTTACATTGTTGTAGTAGTGAAATAAAAATGAAATGAAGTATTTTGATATATTAAAGTGAAACAAGGTAAAGTTAGTGTTTTATAGAACATAAAGGACATAACGGTACATTTATGTACAGGTAGGTACATCTCCTGTATTGGCTTCTCTGCACTGGCTGCCTGTAAAATCTAGAATAGAATTTAAAATTCTTCTCCTGACCTACAA
>JBBPCS010005102.1:0-10765 GCA_037974645.1 Hollardia meadi | reverse complement strand
CAGGCACATCGGCAGAATTTTTTTATATCTGCAGATGCCGATAATTAACTTTTTAAGCTTTTATCGGCCGATACCGACGTCGTGCCGATATCATCGTGCCAGACCCCCATTTGATAAGATTTGCCCCAAGAGCCCCATCTGATAATAATTTTATTTTTAAATGTTTTATTACAGAAAGAGTATGAAACCCATGACCAAAATAGTCACACATTCCGTTATTGTGCAACTTATGGATGAAAGTTCAAATGAATTATTCCCCATCTTACTGGGGACCCCCTAGAACCTCCTCACTAGGCTTGGGCGGTAATACGGTAATACCATATACCGGGGAATTTAAAAATAGCAAAGGTATTTCTTTAATTACCGTCATGAAAAAAATCTGCTGTGTAATGTGCGTATAATAAATGCCTGAGTGTGTTTCTATGTCCAGCAGCTGCACCAATGCCTGTGTTTGAAGATGCAATAAAAGTGATGACAGAACTCCTGTAAATGATGTAGGCCTATTAATTAGTAAAATAAATCAGGGAAATCAGACATGTTTTGGGCTGATAATTATTCTTAGTTATACATCTGAGTGGAATTAATGAGTTAGAAACCCCTTGTGAGATTATAAAACACTGTCATTATCTCAATGACAAAGGAATTATTTTCAATTCATTACAATGTTACAGTTTACTGCACGATAAATGAACATCCTTAATGGGCAAAAATAAACTCAAAACATCAATTGCTCATATCTGCCATGTTGTTTATTTGTCTAAAGCGCCCTCTTATCGCCCTCGTGTGGTCAGGAGGTGTAACGTAATTTGTATTATTCGTTATTTGTTTGCATTATCCGAGTTTAAAATGAAAACAATAAAAAGAAGTAGAGGAACTGTGTCTTTGCCGATCTCCCTTCCCCCCGGCGGTAATACTGTATACTACGGGAAGGTTTTATGGTATTAAAAATTTGATACCGCCCAACCCTACTCCTCATGGACCCTTGGTGGGTCCCCGGTCCCCATTTGGAAAACCATTCGTTCTATAAAAAGATATGTTACAATGCTGTAGCTGTCTGGGGCTCTAAAGGAGCTGATGGGGTGTTCACCTTATGCCACCCCTTCATGGGCCACTTCCTCCGCTTGAGCAGGAAGCCCTCCTGTCTGTCGGGCTCCTGCATGCTGGCAGGAATCCCCCTGAGCCCTTCCACAATCTCCCAGCTGTCCTGAAGGGAGACACGGGAGCAATAGTGTATGAGCTAGTGAATATCTTTCCCTTGAAATAACAGAGGTATAACACAATCTAGAGGTCTAACAGAGGTATAACTGTTAAGTGTAATCCTGATGTGACTGCAATACAGTTTATTGTAAAACAGTGTTAATGTGCTTAAAGTGTTAATCAGAGTGTGGTTTGCAGTTCTAGAAATGCTTAAATGTTTGGCCATGGAGAACGACCCTTATGAATCAGTTTCAATTGTTTGATCTAGACAACAAACACATCATACACAGTGATAATATGCTTCATAGCCTTGGGCGTACCATGGTGCACTTAAAATCAGCATATCTGAGGTCAGCTCATATTAACAGAGAAGAAAAACAGAGGCTGCAAGCACTACAAAATCACAGATACTGTACATTAAAAGCACCACACACATACCTGGTTATTGTCATGCTTGGAAGAGCTGCTGCTGTCACTGTGAGTAGGCGACGGGGACGTCATCTTTTTGCGACTTCACTGCTTTCTGCCCACTGTAGTCTCGTTTCTGTGGAAACCGCAGCGACAGAGATCACAGCAGAGCCGCGACTGACCTTTGAAGGCCACGCCACAACAGTCCGCACTGCGGAGAAAGGTTCAAACGAACTGATGTCAGAGCAGCACAAAGGTTGCACTTGTTTTAAAGAGAAGAATCACAGCATGCAGGACGGAGAGGAATCACTTACTCACTGTGTGTCTGACTAATTGTGAACAGCCTATCTGAGGAAATGAAATCCCCAAAGTAGCTTTATTTTAGGGAAGCTAGACAAAAATATTTAAAATAAAAACACACAAGAGACTAATAATCCTTTATCATTAGCTCTCACGCGCACACAGTTCAGGGTTCAGGCTTTGTGAAGTACACACAAACTCAAATAAAGGTTTCAGTCAGTATTTATAACCATGATAGTACCATACATATGATCAAAAGTGTACTTCAACAACAAGCACATGAGCATCAGCAAAATAGCAAAAATTCACATAGGAATGTAAAGAGCACCTTACAAACAATCCAGGTGTAAATAGTACATTCATGGGTTGTCTGGGCAGAGCAGGGAACACTACATTCTTACTGTGATGGAACATTCATTCCTCTTCTTACCACAAATGACATGCCTCAACCTGGTTGTTATTGGTTGCTAGTTTTAATGCCACTCCCTTTATACGCTGATCCTGTGAAAGACTAAACCCAGGTGTGTCTGCGTAATGTGTACCATACATGTGAGCAGGGGGCACATCCCTGTCTGGTGCAGTGAGGCATTGAGGGACAGCATGATTACTTTGTGCATGCAAATTTGTGTAAACTCTTGGATTTTAAGTACGCTGCCAACTATATCCTTTGCAAACGGTCTGGTGGTTTGGCGTGTGTTTGTGTATTTTGTGGTTTCCCAAGGCCCCACTTACAGTCAGTACCATGCCCAGGACATGAGTCATCAACAGGAAAGAATGTGCGTTGTGCTTCCATACCCCCAACACACCATAACACACAGCTAGCTACAAGCAACACTCTGCTAAAAGCAGACTGAAACACACAGGAGTCTGACTTACTTCATGGGCCCTGGAGCACAGACTAATAGGACAGACAACATATTTGAGTGGGCTTCAAATGATAAACTTGGGGGGGTGCTTCAAATGAGCTCTGAGATATGCCTGGGGTCTTCAGCTGCATCTGAAGCTTTAGATATAATCAATTTCAGGAATTAATTACACATAAGTTCTGTGTACTTACATCTGTGTAAGTATGTAGTTATCAAAACAAAAATATCCAACATAAAACATTGTGTATTGGCATGTAGTGTGGGAGCTCAGGGCTTCAATGGTAAATTTCCATCTCTGACTGAATTCTTGGAAGAATATAATCATGATTACCTTTCACTAACTCAGCAGCAAAGTTTGAACAAAACACTTCCTTTGAGCGAAACCTCAAAAATTGCCACGGCAGCTGTACACGGATTTTGATTCACGTGTCACTACTTCATGACACTTCCTCCATTTAGTAGCTTAAAAGCTTGTGTGAAAGCTGTGTTTTAATCTGAATGATATCTGCCATAGATGAACTGTGAAATCTGTAAATGAAGCTGGGAGATGACAGTCCCTGAACATCCCACTGAGTGCCCTACTTGCCTTAACTGAGTGATTACTGTAGTACTGTACACTGCTGAGCCTCCTGCACTGGTAAGACTAGAAGCGATGGGGTTTTTCCTTCACCCTTACGTAATGGGAGTCAATCATTAATGGCACAGCACCTTGTAAATAATCTGTTAAGATGGAAAGGGGTCATTCTTGTGGCAAGGGCCAATAACAGAGTCACAAGGTCCAAGTGAGGGAATGAATGGTTTAAAGGTGAAGTGACTGTGTGTTTCTTTTTTTTATGTAGTTCTGCATTCATGTGATCAGCTGATGGAAGACATAAAGAGATAAAGCAGATGCAAATGAGTAAACGTAATGGGATTTTTTTTTCTGGATGTATGACAGTGGTTCTGCATGGGAGACCAAAAGGTGACATTTTGTGCAAGTGCTGTGTGGTGTAACAACAGCCCCAAGTATAGTAAATTAACTTAACTAACCAAACCTGCTCTTCTTTCTTTCCATCTAGCATGTTTTCTCTTTCACTGCACTGAAGGAAAAAGTACCTACAGCTATCCATATCTCCCCCTAAACTTTCTCTCTTTAAGAATGGACTTAAAATCAGTTTCTAGGGTGACTACAGACCTGCGTAACACAAGAAGACAAAAGCAGAGAGCAGGAAGTAGACTTTCAGGAATTGTTCAGGAATGTTGTTCTTAAAGGCATCATTTAAGTCATTCAGTCCGACATTACACTTTTTGAGTTGAGCATAGTTACAGGTGCAACATATTGTGTATTTATAGAAAGCCACAGAGCTTTCTATAAAACCTCATCTGTTGTTCACCAGTTTCCATGACAAGATCTCAAGACAACAGGGCTGAAGCCTGAGGAACTGTTAGGCCGGAGATTCTAGTCCCAGCATGACAAACACGCAGACATTGACTTAGCAGCCAGTCCATCTGCTTTTTGCACATTCTGGCAACAGCAGGGCTGCCCATCAACATGACAGTCCACATAGTTGTACAGTATATACACCACAAACTGACTGCAAAAAGGTCTTCACAGATGGCCCATTTGTGACTTTACTTCCAATCAACCGTCAGAATCTTCTGGTAAAGCTTCTTCACAGAATTATCTCCAACTAAAGCAGTGCATCATCGTCTTTCAAAGTGAGAGCAGGCATAAGATGCTTTAAACAGATTCACATCCGGCAATTTTATCTAGCTACTTCATATATCAAGACAAGAAGAGAAATTGATATGTGGCAGCATATGGTTTTGGATTGGCTGGAGGCAGTAGCACTTAACTTATCTGACCTCTGTCAAGAGTCAAGATTCTATTTATTTATCTTTATGTCATTGTACTGCTGCAAGACAACAACACAGTGAAATTACGATGGCACTCCCTGAGATAAGTGGAACAATAAAAGACAAATGCAAATATAAAAATATAAAATATAGAGGTATAATATATATATATATATATATATATATATATATATTTATATATAAATATAAAAGTAGAATAACAAAAGTGTTAAGAGGCATTCAAATGGACATTAGGGCATTAAATAATCAGTGTAGGACAATAAATAGTCAGTGTAAGATAGCCTGATCTCATGACTGTTTTTAACTATATTTTTCATCTGATAGCCTGTGTTTTCTTTATGCAGGCAGAGAAAAACTGCATCAAACTTATTTGCAGGTGCACTCAAAGAGAGACGGAAAGAGAACAGGCTTGAGAACCAACATGCCCATAGATTCTTGACCAATGTTTTTTAAAAGCAACATGACAAAAGATGTCTTTCTGTCTCTTTCCTGCTGAGACAAGCGACACTTTCTATTATTGCTCAATCACGGGTTTCCATGGATACAAAACAACGAAGGCAAAAGCAAAAATATATTCAGATTGTTTGTTCTTCGTGGGAAAACTGAGGGCAGAAAAACACGGGCTATTTATAGGAATAGCAGAATATGGTAGGGACATGATTTCATGAGTCTAAGTGCCGAACAGCCGGCTTGGGTGGAACTAGGGCACAACATTCTATAACCTTATAAAACCATAAGAGATCACACACTGGCTATTCTCAGAGTGGCCACTTGGTGTATTAGTCAAGAAAGAAGTGCTTTGTATTTACCAGCTTTTAAGTGGGTATTGTGTAAAAAAGAGAGTGACACAGAGATAACTCTGTGAGTCACACCAGCCATGCTGGATGGTTACACCCAGAAATATTGCTGCAGCAGGAATAAATATTTTGGCTGAAATGTAATCAGCTGACTGATAGACTTCATTGTCAGTAGGGATTCAGTCTCAGTATTACTCAAGAGCACTTCAACAGGGAAAATACATGCCAATTAATTGCCATTAATTGGTCAGCCAGTTATCTGACATTTTGAGATAATCGGCATCAAGGGGCCAATAGACAAAAAATGTCTGCAGACACATCTGCAGGCAGCCTTGTCAGTGTGGCTGCTGTGGAACGATGTTAGCGCTCCCCCTTTTCAGTTTTAGGGTGGTGAAAAAGTTAGTTTTGGGCCTTGTACTATAACTCTCATGCATCCTGCTGTAAATGTTCGCCTGAATTTCCTCCATCAACATCGGTCTTTTCTAAATGTTATTTTTCCCATCCTAAATGACAGCAATCTAAAATCATCAGAGGCTAGCGTTAAATATATTATGATGTATAGAATAATGCATGAATGACGTCGTTTCTGACATATGTACACCGCTGTCTATTAAATATAATTTTTTGAAATCTACAGCATAACCTAAAGAATCTTTCTATTTTATTTATTATTAATAATTCCATCTAAAACAACATGTTACTGGACAAGTTAAACAGATTGTAATGTGCATGGAATTATACATGACTTGTGTTTGTTTTAATATCAGCATTATATATCAGCAATCGGACGCCCTGTTCTCTGAATATCGGCATCAGCCACTGAAAAACCCACATTGGTTGACCACTACTTTGAACGCATATTGTTGGATTGCAAACAGTGGTGCAGCCTCTTACCACTACTTTTACCAACTAATCTGGAAGTTATTTTCTAGTTGAACTGATTTATCATTTAGTCTATAAAGTGTCAGAAATTCCCAGAGCCCTCTATGACATCTTCAAATGTCTAATTTTGTTTGACCTAGAGTCCAAAACCCAAAGGTATTCAGTTTGAAATTAAACAGTGAGAAAATGAACTCCACAATAAACAGATTATTAAAATAGTTTTAGATTAATACTCTAACTTAATCAGCTAATCTGCCGGCCAAATTAGAGAGAGAAACAGTGTCAGCAGTTTACATGAAGGCTTTTTGATGAGTATAGGAATTCTAGTTAAACCCTTTTTTTTTTTTTATTGTTGACCTCCATTATTCTCTGTAATGCAGAAATGTTCACTGTTAATCTCCAGCAGTTAAGGGTAATATTAGTTAGACCAACAAATCATGCTTGATAAATATTGCTTTGTTTTAATTTTATCTGTTTATACTATGTTTTAACTTTTTATCACATGCAGTATTTAATTACCTTATGTGTTTTTTGATATTGTGTGTTATTACTGTTCTTACAACTGCACAATCAATTACCCCTCTGGAGACAAAGTTCTACCTAACTTGACTCAAATTCTATAACACCATTACTGCTTTGTGAACCAGCCTCGCCCTCAGTTATTAACAAAAAAAACCCAAAAAACTTTATTGCTACGGTTTTGTTTACACCAACTTGTTCACTGGACTGACAATGTGTGCCCACAGGCAATCTGTGAATGGCACGGTGATAGTGATTCCATCACCACTCATGCAAAATGATCCTGTCTGGACTAAGAGGTGCTAAGGCCAAGTATTGATTTACAGTGTAATAAAAACAGTCACTCAAGCACCACAAAAGCCTGAGGTGCAAATTGAAGCTGAAACACTGAATAGTTCATGATCAGTTCACAAATTAATAGTGTGAAGTGTGGGCCTATGTACTGGCAAGAAGCTGACAATACAATACATATCATAATAGAGGGGTTACTATTCAATATTCTGCAATATATTGCAATGCTGTAGGCAAGGTGATATATTGTATGTTTGTATGTTATTGTTAGGCCTGTGTTTTGGTGTTTTTACGCAAGTGATCCATTTTAACTTCTTTCTGTCCCAGTTGACATTGTTGCATTGGAGTGGAAGATTCAAAAGACTGAAGATAGATTACAACACTGATATCTAGCTGTCAGAGGTTTGAACACAACACAAAATGAACCATTGCCACAAATCTTGGTATGTAAACTATTCATTAAAAATCAATACAGTATTTATTAAAAATCGATACAGTATCACAAATGAAAATGTTGCAAGATTTTCTGACACCCCTTGTGTAGTGATGTAAAATAATGAAAAACGTCTATCATTAAAAGACCAAAGTCACATCCTCAAACGTCTTGTTTGTCCTCAGCAGTCGATTACCCAAACAAACTTAATTTACTATTGCCTGAGAAATCTAGTAGGCTGTAAGAAACAAATATTAAATTCAGCTCTAATGGTGTGTGCAGTTAAAAACACATGCTAGTAGAAGAAATACTGTCCTAACAGAAACAGGCTACACCAGACAGCAACTTTGAATGGTGTCTCCCATCAAATCAGACCAGACTATATTCAGGCTATTTAATACAACCCACATTGAATAACTGTAAGAATAATAAGTTTGCTTATGCTGGTGATTATGTCTGCGCAGCAACAGATACGGATCGGTTAAATTAAACAGTCATTAATGGGAACAAACTCCGCGGGGAGAAACCACAGGTGTCCCGTTTAAATTCACAGCGCTGCTCAGTTCCTGTTGCCAACAGCCAACACAGCAATTCAAACTTGTCAGCGCAGACAAAATGTCCTATATATCCCATGTGGTCGTAAACGCTGCGCTCACACACCCTCTATAAAACCTCGTCATTGAACCGTTACATGGAGGCTTTCACACACCATTTCAGTGCTGAATGTCACCAGGAAGTCCATTAATAATTCTATCGAAAGCGATATTTCACTTCAGCGCTGAAACGGTCAGCGAAAAAGACACGACAGGAGGGCTGTCAACTCTGTCGCTTAATTCAAACGGAAGCTAGACAACAAGAGCAAAAACACAGACATAATTTGACATGAATTACGAGTAATAATGAAAAGTAATGCTTACGGTTCTGTAGCGAAAACTACGGCATCCTAACAGTAGAGATAGATAGACAACCTGGCTTTAGAGCCTTCGTTTCACTGCGCGAGCTGCGCGGATGAGGAGGGGTTCGCTTAGTGGGCGGGAGTGATTGACGCTTCTTCGGGCCAATCTCAATCGAGGCATAAAGAGAGGGGTGGGAAACTAAGCTTGGGCGGACGCGTTTTTGAACCATTGACTGTTAAAGTGACGTGACAAACACGTCACGAAAAATACAATCAAGGAGAGTTTAGCGTCAGATAATGGAGTGTCAGGTGAGTAACAGTGACGTAAAGTCATGTTACTACATGCAACTATGTGTTAATTTATCATTGTATGTTTGTTTGTTTTTTCCCCTCACTCTGTTTCAGTAGACTAGTTTCACCTCCTTGTTTTACATTCTCTCACGTTCATCTTCATTGTCAAAGCTAACTGTGTTCTGCTTGGTTTCTAAATTGAAATGGCTACCACTAAAAAGAACAATGCCACTTAACCTCTGCATCTCTGACCATAATATTTAATTGTGTACCATATAGCCTATAGCCTAGAAAACTTTTAAAGCAGGTATATGACATTCAGAAGATTAATATAACACATATAGTAATGGCGTCCTGAACAGAGAATGACTCCTTCTGTGTGTTGTAATCTTAGCTACTCTGTTATTTGTTTTGGTAGCCATCTGTTTTCATCCTGGTGGACTGCTAAGAAACTTTGTCATACCACAGCTAAGCATTAGCCTACATTAATCTATGTTTCTGAAAACATGTGAGGCAATAAATCGGCAACATAATCTTGATTTATGGGCATATTTGATCAGCACTCACTAGTTTGACAGTTTGATCTGAGTTTGGCAAGCTGCTTTTTGAAGCAAAATACAAAATGGTGGCCACCTGGTGACAAGCTTTTTCATTTCACAGCCAAACAGTAGCCTAAACTAAAATATGGCTCTGAAATAGATGTTGCCATAACAGAAACTTGATTTATATTTGATCAACACTGCCTAATTTTACAGTTTGATCAGAGTTTCGTGAGCAGTGTGTGTTCAGATGAAGACATGCACATGCTTTGTCAGAGATCATGGTGCATATGGTGCAATAACTAGTGGCAGTGAATGTCATATATTTCACCTTTAAAGAACAAATAAGGCATTATCAGATCAGATAAAGTCATAGCTCCAGGAATAGGCCTAGCCTGCAACAAATTATGCATCCAACAATTTTTTTTATTATTGCTTAATATCAAACTATTTTACATAGTAATTGTCAAAATTGCATATTACAATTTCCTAGAGCCCAATGATTTCATTAAATCGCAAATTTTGTTTAAACAACACTCCAAAAGTTAAATATATTCATTTTATTATCCCTAAAGACAGAAAAGCAGCCAATTCTTAGCTGTAACAAGGTAATGTTTGTTTCACCTCTATGATGAATTCCTTTAATACAATTAGCTGTTGTGGATTGTAGGAAACAATTTGTTTATAAATAGTAGCCAGTAGGTGTGTCATACAATATGCCTTGATAATCTGTCTGGTCCGATTACAGATTGTTTGGTGCTTTTTCTTAGACATTCTGGTTGCTAAAGATGGCTTTACTCACAAGTATTGACTGTTTGCTGAAAAACGATGAGTAAGTGAGAGAAGTTGTGTGATTGCACTCAGACAGAATGAGTGAGTGGGTGAACCACTGAGCATGTGTTTATGTGTTTTTAGTTAATGTCTGTCTTTCTTTGAAGTTGTGCTCCTCAAGTCTCCTTTGAAAAAAAAGCTCTGCAAAGTCAGTTCACCTCTATTGTCCTTGTAGCTCCCTGAACCACCTTCATGCCTTGGATTTGTTTACTTAACAAAACAAATGTCCTCCTTTGCATGGGCACGAGCTGGTACTTCCTGCCAAGGCTTATTTCTATGGTAACAGAGAGAAGTCAAGTCAAGTCAAGTTTATTTGTATAGCACATTTACAACAACCACAGTTGACCAAAGTGCTGAACAGGTTAAGATACAAAAAAATGAAGGGAGAGAAGGGAAAATAGGGGGAAAAAATGTCTTTGAAAAGGAGTTAGACTTGGGTGTGTCCAGAAAGTTAGAACAGGCAAACCTAATGGCTGTGTTTGGAGTTTAAAGGAACTAGGCTGCATGATGAGGTTAAAGGTCCAGTGTGGAGGATTAAAGAGGATCTATTGGCAAAAACTGAAAATTCAGAATTATGTCATGAACTAGTGCAGTGCCCGTAGAAAACATAGCTGTCTGAAAAGGGCTGATTGCATGTCCTCTGATATGACTGGTTGCAG
>JBBPCS010005101.1:0-10767 GCA_037974645.1 Hollardia meadi | reverse complement strand
CCCCCCCCCCCCCCCCCCCCCAGCCAGGGACCGGCCCACAGAAGGACAGAAGATTGCGGACCCCCGACCCGAGACCAACCACCCCCAAGAGCAAGCCGGGTCAAGAGGCCCGAGACCCAGAGCGCCCGAGACCCATCCAGACCCCCAGTGAGGGGCCCGCCACACAGTGGAGAGGCCAGAGCCCCCCCCAGGACCACCCCAGAGGGAGCGGGCCGACGCCCACCCCAGACCCACCCCATCCCCCACCACTATGGAACTACCCGGGGCCCAGGCAGGGATAGGCGCCCCCGACCGCATGGGCCCCAGCAGCACCCCACGCCCCAGCATGCGCAGGGCCGATCCCACAAGCGGCGAGTCCCCCCCCCCCTATTTTTCCAGCTCCTTAGTATAATCCTGGCAGCACTAAGGAAGTTTGTTTGTTTTTTTTGTTGTTTGTGTAGTTTGTGACCTGCTTATTATCAGTTGGAGTGTTTATTTTCTTCTGTAATATCGTATGTGTAGGTATTTGAGAAAAAGGAGAAAAATAAATATTTTAAATGGCAACATGTGAGAATAAAAATAACTTTTTTTAAAACTAGACTAAATATGAGAAATAATGCTGAAAGAATACGCAGATAAATTGATTAATAACTGACACTAATTATTTGCCAACTATTTTAAAAATTAGATTTTCAAAAACAAATATTTTCTAAAATTCAGCTTTTAAAATGTGCTGATTTGCTACTTTTTTTTTCTTTTTTTAAATTTGCGATAAAATGAACATCTTTCGGTTTTGGACCGCTTGTCCAACAAAACAAACTTTGTTAACGTTTTCACTGTTTCAGCCATTTTACAGCCTAAACAGCAAAAGAAAGATTTGATCATGTAAATAATTGTCAGTCGCAGCCTTTATTGGAAACACCTCTCAATATAACGTAATAAAACTCAACACCAGCACAAACTACAGTCAAAAATGACTATAAAGTAGATTAAACACATCGTCAATCATTAATATAATTATGATTTTTGTATTAGACTGCAATAAACTGATAACTGGGCGTCCGGATGATCCAGATGATGTGAAAGGCTACAGCAAACAAATACACAAGATGCCATACCTGGCCAGCTCAGTCATCAACTCCTCCATGTTACATCCAGTCTTGGCACTGCACTCGTAAAACAAAGCTTGGTGTTGCTGTACGAACCAGAAAGTTAAAAGTAGTAAAGTGTGAGTAAATCACTGCAGAAAGTAGTTTGAATATACAAATGTGGCTCACCTTTGCTAAACTCTGCCCCTGCTCTGCGGTCACTTTCCTTCTTTGACTGTCTGCAAGGTCCAGCTTGTTGGCCAGCAGCATCAGCACCACATCGTCACACGTCTTCTCCTGGGACAGACACACAGCGGGTTAGAATACACACACACACACTCGTATTAGTGTTGAAAACTGAAGCAAAAAAAAAAAAAACCCAAAAAGATTCCTAGTGCATTTTATTGGCATTTACCTGCATGTGTATTCAAATTGGGACAAACTGCTTTGCATGTTTTTCCATACAAACATCCACCTGCTCACCTTTACAGACTCCATCCATCCTCTCACAGCGGTGAAGGAGGGGCAGTGAGTGAGGTCATACATGGCGAGGATGCCGTCAGCTTTACGGTAGTACTGCTCGGTGATGCTGCTAAACCTGAATGAAAATTGAAAAAAAAAAAAAAAAAGCAAAAAATTGAGTAACCAGGTGGTATTAAATTATAATAAAAAAAAATTATTCTACAGCTGAAATGGTGTTATGTGGAATATGTAGCTTGTAAACATGGGGATAATCTGACCTCTCCTGTCCTGCTGTGTCCCAAAGCTGCAGAGTGACGGTGGTGGAGCCCACAGTTAAAGTCTTCATCTGGAAATCTATACCTAGGAGCAACAAGGTTTTGCACTTTACTTATATATATACATATATATATATATACACACACATATATATATACACACTGAGGAGCATGTTAATCGTGCTGGTAATAGAGTGAGTGATAATAAAAGAAAAGCTTACAGACAGTAGAGCTCATTTTTCTGTGCAAGTGTCCTGTGCAGTAGTGCTGGATGAAGGAGGTCTTACCCACTCCTGAGTTACCCAGGAAGACCACCTTGAACAGTCGCTGAGGACTGACAATTTTGCTCTAAAATTCAGGTAAAGGCACCAAACTTAACATTTTAATTTCAGTGTCATATTCTTTTTTTTTTTCTTTGTGTTTAATGTACATGTTTCAAACATTCCATCATTGCGGTGCAGACTAAAGCCTCAGAATATTATGTCATTATAAGTCTCTGCAACCGTGTTATGAAATTGGTGGATTTTGGATTTAATGCATTTTAATTCGATCCCTACCTGTGTTTGCATCTGTTCAACATTTTCACAACTGACTCTACATGACGGTTGGTGTCTCTTGGATGAATTTGTCACCTCTTTGTCCTGTTCCAACTCATCGGATGAGTTCAGCTGTCTTCAGAATCAATGAATAAACAACAATTAGTCGCTTCCTTGGGCAACCCGCATCTCATTACTGCAAAGTAAACGTGACATCAGATGCACTCAAGTCATACAAACCTTTTCAGCGGCTTGTCTTGCAGTAAGTAGTTACCTATGACTGACCCTTTCTTCTGCAAAGTCTTTGTGACATTTGGAGTCTAAAAGGTTTTTGTGAGGCAGAAGAAATAAGTAGCATTAAGATTTTATATAATATATTTTTGATGGTATAAATACATAGATGTGCTACGTTGGTTTCCACAGCACATCAAGTAACCGTCTTAATTACACAGGCAGATTGAGATTTGTTTTGTCCATTTAAAAAGCAAGAATTCAGTCCTACATGACATTTATTCTGCTGCAAAGAAGTTCAACATCATAATAATTTTATTTTAACTGCTTGATTATAAATTATACAAGATCAAGACCAACAGGTGTTTATTGTGTTACAATCAATGCGCTTTCTTGTTTTGTAGTTTTGTATTATTTGTCTACAAAAAAGCCACATGTTGATTTTCTCATAAATATGGATGAGATAGAAGAGAACCTGCTCAGAGATCATCACTCCTTTAAGAATTGTGATAGAGGCCTTTATTAGTAATATCAATCAATACTGACCTACTTTAGTTCACGTGCATAAATAGTGCTATTATCATTAATAAACATATAAAACAGTCTTTCCTTCAAGTTGATACAGGACAGAATAAATGTATTTTCAACAAAATCCTTCACTTCTTCAAGAGAAAAAAAATCAAAACATGCTGACATTACAAAAAAAAAAAAAAATCCCAAAGACAAGTTCAATCAATAACCAAACAATAACAGCTGCCCATATAAATAATCATTGTCCAGAGGATGGAATAAAGCACGAAGCCATTCCATGACTTAGTTTAGGTCGGGTAAATCTTCTGTGTCCACGGGGTACAAAGGTCTTCACTGAGGTAATAATTTAATGGAAGAGGAGGAAGGACAGAGTGTCTGTGACTAACCCTCCTCTGAGACTGTTGGGCATCTTTCTCATCTCGCAGCCTTTTGTTCATATCCCTGACACAAAGAGAGAAAATCATTTACAACCAACGTCACACTGGCTGATCCATGTTCAGAGCTGTGAGCAGGCTGAATCAAAAAGAGACACACGGTGGAGGTTTTCATCGACACAGTTTATCAGGAAATCTCTTTTATTTTCACGGCCGTTACCTCAACAGCTCCAGTTGCCTCAAGAGACTATCCTTCTCTTTCTGGATGTTCCGAGACACATTCATCACGTTTCTACAGTGAAGCAAACAAAAGATGAGTCTGGCGATATTTTATACTTTTCTTCTTTTACGTCAACAAATCCCAAGAAAAAAAACAACTATTATATGTAGTACATGTAGCCAAAAGCTTGATATAACTTAGTGCCATATATTTAAAACATATAAATGAGCCACACTGTTGCTGTGAGTGATGTGTTTCTACATCATGATGAACACGGGCCCCACAGTTTATTTTGATTTGATCCCACAAACACTGTTCTACGTGCCTCATACGTGCGGCCGTGGCTCAGGAGGGAGAGCGGTCGTCCACTGATTGGTGGTTCGATCCTCGGCAGTGAGCGTATAAAAGTATCCTTAGGCAAGATACTGAACCCCAAATCGCTCCCAAAGGCATCGCCACCGGTGTGAGTGTGAATGGTTACTGCTCCTGATGAGCAGGTAGCACATCCTTAGATAGTAACGCGTGTGTGTGAAGCGCTTTGAGAAGTCGTTAGACTTGAAAAACACGACATAAATGCAAGTTCATTTACCATAAATATTCACTTGTGCAGCAAATGTGTATCGATCCACGACAGAAAATAGTCCCCAACAACAACAAAAAAACAACTACTTAATTCAGTGACATTTGTAAAATAAATTATAGAATAATTATTAGTTAGGTTAATACAACCTTCTTTTTAAACTTTATATTTGTGAGATGCTTTAGCCTGAGTACCACAGGTGAGGTAGAATTTTGCCCGCCTTATCCCTAAACGAACTCCTGATATTCTTGGAAATATTATTAGATCAGCAGCCCAATGACCTAAAGTCAGAGTCATTTTACGCTTAACTGAGAAAACCAGTCCAAATGAACGATTACAGTAATCTAATTTTCTAATGTTTACCATATTTTAAACTGGTCTGACATGAAAAGGCTGTGTGTGTCTTTAATGTAATCTCACATTGGATATGGTAACTTTTTTTTTCTGCTCTTGATAAAACAAACTCTACATACCCTGCAGCTAGTTTGACTGGAAGAGATGGTATCGAATTACAGTCAAAAAAGACAGACGGTGTTTTCATGTAACTTTACGTTTGTAATAGATGATGTGCTGTTAGCCACTCACCTCTGTCTGGCCACTTGTTCCTGGGTAGCGTTGAGCTCCAGCAGGCTGAGCTGACTCAGAACGGTCTGCAGCTTCTCTTTGCTGCTCTCCACCTGCTCCTGTAACTGGATGTTGAGGCTACGCAGCTGCTGGTTCTGCTCCTTGATGTTTGCCCGTTCACAGCTCAGCTGCTGGATTCTGGACTCCAGCTTAGCAAATGAAAAGAAAGGTCCTGTTGATTACTCTTTCACCTACAACTCTTCACACTCTTCAAAAATAACGCTATTTGGACACCTACCTCTTTCTGTTTGGTCAGCGTATTCTCCAACTCGTGCTCCCGAATCTTCAGCTCCTCCTCGAGTTGCCCTCTCTGCTTCTGTCTAATACTTTCCTGGATTTCACAGTAAATTGATTAAATGCTATAAAGATGATCGTTTTTGTCAAATGGCAAAAAAGGCGGAACCAAACAGCACGTGTCTGTACCTGAGTCAGGCGTTTCTCTCTCTCCTCTCGGATTTGGCTTTCCATTTCTTCATATATGGAGCGAACAACCTGATCATGTTCACTCTCCCGTCTAAAACAGAAAAAAAAAATCTGAGTTCAATGAATAAAACTCGCAGTTGAATACGGCATAATTAATGTTTATCGTCTTCCACATCTCGAGGACAGTGGGAGGAAGACGGCACCTGCGTAGAGCTTGTTCCAGACTGTCCCTCTCTCTGATGGAGTCCTGTAAGTGGGACACTGCGTGGATCAGGATGCCTTCCAAGACACTGAGCAGCTCTGGTCGGTCTTTCTGGAGGTCACACCACAGCGAACAAAACTCCTCCTGACTGACACGCAACACACAGCAGCTGTTAAAGTGACTGTGGACATTAACCTCAACAGCATCCCTCACTTACATTGTGAAAAGGTAAGGTAAGATTTACAAGAAGTCACTTTAACTTGAGTTTTTTTGTTTAAGGAAATCAGTTTGTAGTCCGTTTGAGGGGGTCAAACACACACATCCTTGCTATTGGTTGTGGCCAGCTGAACTCCACGCGAAGCCAGGGTGCGAACTTACTTTGGAAGCAAATATTTTATTCACCCCTTCGCTCGCAGAGAATCGAGGTGAGCGGGAGGTGAATATTCAGCAATGTTAATTTTGCATGTGTGTGACCGGGCCCTATGAGAGGAGAATGTAGCTACATCTATGATAGAATATACATATAAGATATTGTATATGCAAAGTTTCATACTTAAAGCTTTTATATTATGGAAGACACAATACTGCTGTTTGTTGTAACTTTTTGATTAGTATTCAATTCTCGTAAATAAAGTATGCAAATATTGCTTTAAAATATGTAACACGTGAATGCTTTAAGTGTGTGCTAAATGGATAAAATCTCAGCAATTACAGGTACGATGTAAAAGGATTTGAGGAAGATATGGCCACACTCGTGCTAATATTTGAAAACGTGCATTCACTTACATTTTATTTTATTCGGTACATGTAGCTAAAACCAATCAAGTCTAATACAGCAGTGCTGCAATAAATCCTACCTTCACGAAGGTTATGATGTTCAGTTGAAACTGTTTCAGGATGTTGAGTTGTACTGTGTTACTCTTACTTACTTTATTATCCCCTTCGCAATACAAAACAGAATAAAAGACATGAACCTTCAGCAGTCCCAATTAGCACCAGTTTTATCACAATATTGCGCAAATCCCTCAAGTTTTAAATCAAGATTTTAGTCATGACTGTTCAAGGATTTATTCAAGGATTTAATCACTTGTGTACCGTAATTCCTACGGCCAGAGGGTAAAAAGCAGTAAAACGTGGATACCTGGCATCTGATAGAATTGTCTCTGCCTTGTGTAAATGTCTTCTAGGCCAGTCAAAATAATGTCTTGCAATTTGCTGGCAGTAGTTACAGTCTTCCTTAAAAGTCTTTTGTGCTTATGTTGCACTACCAAACCAGCAAATGATGCAAAAGGTTAACACACTCTCAGCAAAACCATCTGACAGATGTTTCCACTATTTTGTCCACGCCATTTATATCAATGAGGGTGGGCTAAATAACAGATACACCTCTGTATTAGACTGCCTTAGTTTTGGCTAGCCTAGGTGTATCTAATAAGCTGGTGTCTGAGTGCAGATGATATTATATATATGCTAATGTAGTAGTCATGGGGACAGTCATCTTACTCTTTGAAGAGTTTGTCCGCGCCCAGCTCCATCAAGATGTTTACAAATCTAACCGCAGTGGGGTCCTGGGACATGTCCACCCCATCCACATCCTCTTCTGCTTTGTCTTGACTCAGCTCAGTTGTGTCCTCCAGCCCCACCAACTCACCTGCGCCACAGACAGACGGAGGCACAGACGATTTGATTTAAAGTATACGACGGACATTTATGAATGAACAGTAGCTTTCCACATAGGCGTCACGGCGAATAATGGTCTCAAATCACTCGAAACCACTGTGCTCACCAAGTCCTGTGTTGAACTCAACAGGAGTAAGGAATCCGTTGCTCTGTCGGTCCAGACTCTCGAACACCTCCTCCAGCTGTTCAGGGGACAGTGGCACCTCCCCTTGTAGCCTCTGACCACAAGAAGATGGAAAGTTCAAGACTCTTATCAATAACATTTTTGTTCTTCTACCACATCAACTGCTCACCTGCATGTCTCGCTTTGTGATGAAGCCTTTGCCCTCTTTGTCACACAGCACAAACAGCTCCTTGGCCTTTCCCATGGTCTCTGCATGCGGGCTTCCCGGCACCGCCTCTCTGGGACTGGGTGAAGCCAGTGGACTACGTACCCGGCCCGGCATGGGGCTCCCACCTGGTAGGCCCCGCAGTCTGGGGCTCATTGGTACTGCCTCACCACTGCCTTGACCTACCAGCACTTCGCCATCATTCAGCCACTTAGACATTACTGCATAGCAGACGGGTATGGCTGAGGAGTTGATGTGTGTCTACCATTAAGAAAAGGCTATAAACATATTGATGTCCTTAGTTTGTCATTTGGTATTGAATCCTTCATTTTCTTTGAGCAGTAGAGCTGAGACAATGTGCTGATTAGTCGATCGACCTTTTTTGACATTCAATCCCAATGAAAACAGTACAAAGGCAATATAGGTGATGCCGTATCTCATCATTGATTTTTGTAAATATATGCTTATTCTGAATTTTATGTCAGTAACACGTTTCAAACAAGTTGGGACGGGGGCAACAAAAGATTGGCAAAGTCGTGGAATGCTCAAAAACACCTGATTGGAACATTCCACATGTAAAGAGCTTAATTGGTAACAGGTGATAGTATCATGTTTGAGTATGAAAGGGGCTTCCTCAAAACGCTCAGTCCTTCACAAGGAAGGATGGGGAGAGGTTCACCACTTTGTGAAAATCTGCGTGGGCAAATAGTCCAATAGTTTAAGAACAACGTTTCTCAACATGAATGCTCGTAACCTTCAATCCCTCAGGCGGCACTGCATTAAAAACCGACATGATTCTATGAAGGATATTACTACATGGGCTCGGGAACACTTTGGAAAAACCACCGTCAGTAAACACAGTTGCTTGCTGCATCTACAAATTAAGACTCTACCATGTGAAGCACAAGCCATCAACAATATCCAGAAACGCCACCGAATTCTCTGGGCCTGAGCTCATCTGAGATCAAAGTGTCCTTTGGTCTGACGAGTCCACATCTCAAATAGTTTTTGGAAATCATGGACGTCGGGTCGTGTCCGAAAGAGGAAAAAGGACCATCCATATTGTCACCAGCACAAAGTTCAAAAGCCGGCATCTGTGATGGTATATGGGTGTGTTAGTGCCCATGGCATGGCTAACTTGCACATCTGCGACGGCACCATTAATGCCGAAAGGTACATACAGGTCTTGGAACAACATATGCTGACAGAATTCCACTTTCAAAACTTCAACAATTAGTGTCCTCTCTTCCTAAACGCTGATTGAGTGTTGTCAAAAGAAAAGGTGATGTAACACAATGGTACACGTGTTGCAGGCATCAAATTCAGAATAAGCATAAATTAATTTTTAAAAAAACAATAAAGTTTATCAGGTTGAACATTAAATATCTCATCTTTGTACTGTATTCAATTACATGTAGGTTAAAAAGCATTCAGTTGGGAATTGGGGTTGTTTATGTAAGTATATATATAGTAAACTATCTGAAAAACAAGATATTTAAAGATGTCGCCATGATGTTGAGTTGAGGAGGTTGTGTGGGGCTTTTTTTTGTTTGTTTGACATTTTTGTTGACTTTCTTGATGATCCAGATTGAATAAAAATACACTTTAGATGTTCTTTCTTAGTGATCCAAGATATGGCCCTACAAGGTCCTCCCTTGTCAAATATGAGGTGCAAAACAAACGAAGCTGTGACTGCACACATTATATACAGCTGCTGTAATCCAGGTGTCAACATTCAATAACATTATATAACCGCTTCCTGTATCCAGTATGATGGCATGTTATTTTAGCTTCATGTAGCACTGTTGAACACAGCTGTTCTCACTGTTTATTTAGGTGTAAACTTAAATAATGTGATGCTGCTCAGTGAGCAGTGTTAATGACCATGCACCAGGATGTGCATATAATAAAAAACAGGACGGTGTCATGTGGGAAGATTTACTGTGTACTGTTGGGGGAGGGAGGACAGCTATGGGAGAGGAGATGCAAATACATAAAACATTTGCAGTTTGAATTTTCAGAAATACCACAATTTCAAATTTCACTCATAAGAACTACAGGGAAAACATGCCTCAGTAAAAATCCATGAACATTCAGAAAACAGTGATATCTGACAGATACATGCATCACACATACACCGATCAGCCACAACATTAAAACCACCGACAGTTGAAATGAATAACATTGATCATCTTGCTACAGTGCAATATTCTGCTGGGAAACCCTGGATCCTGGTATTCATGTGGATGCCAATAGACACAAACCATCCACCCAAACACCCTTGCAGATCAAGCACACACACCCCCCACGGCACCGGTACACCCCGATGACATTGGTCCCCTAGCAGGACAATGCGTGCTGCCACAACCACAAAAACTGCTCAGGAACAGCCCGAGGAACGTGACAAAGACCTTTAGACGTCCACCTGGCCTCAAAATGCCCCAGATCCAAATCTGCTACAAGGGACGCGTCCAAAACATTACAATCCATGGAGTGCTGTTGGCATGAGGGGGTTTACTTTGTCTGAGACAATGTTGCACAGGGTTTTATGGGTCAAAGAACATCCACATGAATACCAGGACCCAGAGTTTTCCATTAGAACATTGTACTGTAGACATAATCAATGTCATTCACTTCATCTGTCAGTGGTTTTAATGGCTAGTAGGCTAAAGCATCTTGCTTATGACAATTAAAGAGTAAAACCTCTTTATTAGGCCTACATGAGAGATATGCTGCTGTCCCAGATACTTGTGTAAACATTATATGTTAAGGATTTCCCGTGTGTCAAACCAGACTCCCAGTAAGCCAACAGCCACGCCAAAGGTCAAACAAACTTGCAAACTTAACACACACACACACACACACTTAATCAAGGTCGTGTGTGGTGCAAGGTGGAGTTCTCACTTTCAGGAAAAGTGGGTTCACGTAATTACAGAGTTTGCAACATGTTGTAGGCTACAAAACCTTACAAACGGCCCTACACTTTAGAAATAAATGTCAACATGACAAATAGACCATACCGAGTACGACTACGAGGGGTAATTTACAACATACTTGCTTGAAAACACTGTGACAAGTCTGATAATAAAACATAAAGTTAAATAGATAGCATGGTGAAATGCAGATTAACGTTTGCGACGTACGTTACCTAAAAAAAACGCAGCCAGTTGATGTAACCCAAACCAAGAGAATTAACTAACATACTGTACATTTATTATTAAAGAAGGAAAAAA
>JBBPCS010005100.1:0-10767 GCA_037974645.1 Hollardia meadi | reverse complement strand
CCCCCCCCCCCCCCCCCCCCCCCCCCCCCCCCCCCCCCCCCCCCCCCCCCCCCCCCCCCACCACGAGCCTTTTCTGATTCACCGATTCAAATCATTTCAGTCATGATTTCCTTTGTCTGTTCAGCTGCAGTTAAACTGAAGTACAGAGCCAGACAGAGAAGCTGTTCATGTTATTTTGTCCACGTCTGTCATTTGGTTTATGTGAACACAAAAGGTGCTACAGTTTTCATAGATGTCTCTCTGTGAGGGAGAACATGCTCGTTAACACACAGTCAATAAGAAAACAGATACATTCCCTCCACAAGACCACATACATTAAATGTATAAACCATTGACTGTTTGTAAAGACCTGGCAGCTCCCTAGTGAAGCCAAAACATCCCGATCGCCCCCTGGTGGCTGGTTGTAGTATAGGTCATAAACCCCTCCCCCTCCATGTTAGCAGATGGGACATGGGCCAAACTAAAAACTCAAAGAACACATAAAATACATTTTTCCTAAAGATGGTTTCTGTCGTATTAGGTAGTTCGTATCACACTGATGTATGTTCAAGTGTTCAATTTTCTGATCAGTTTGGTTTTAATTAGTTATTTGATGCTAAAAAAAACAAACAGGGTGAAATGTCATGATTGACAGCTGAGCCCTGCTTGTGATTGGGCGGGTGTATGGGCAGGAACTTGATACCACGACTTCACCGCCCGATCACTACTGCGCAGACTCACTCAGACTTTGCGCTGGCTCCAAACAGACGTCACCAGCGCAAGATGGCAGCGCTCGTATCCAGGATATTTTGGCTTCATTTTTGTACAGTGGGAGGAAGTGGAGACACGTCGTCCATCTATATATATGTCAATAGTATACTAAAGAGTGGATTTCCACTGAAATATGTCATCTTACCTATAAAATCCTGATCAAATCAATGAATAAATGCAAGGTCATCATCCTCCTAAAACACATTAAGTCATAGCATGTTCTTCCAAACACAAGGCCTTAAGGCTAAAGCACAAACACGTTCACAGAAAAAACAGTCAATGTCAGCAGCTGACATCACGGTGACCTCCAGAGGAACGTAGAGCTGAGTAGCGATGGTAGAAGTTCATCTCTGCATGAAGAGAGGGTGTTCTCATGGTGCCACCAGCTGAGCTCATCTGTTATTAGTGCAGCAGTTTAAATCCTGTCAGTGCCATCCATCGCAGAGAATATGTCATCCTCCACAGCCTCTATCTTCTCTTTGTCCCTCCAAAACCTGACAAAAAACAACAATGTTAGTGAGCCAGCAGCATCTACAACATGTCTCCGGATGCTAATGAACTATCGAGATGTTCATTGTCACAACAAATCTGTGGGAAAAAGGGAAAAAAAAGCTGGAGGCATTATCTCATAATTCTGACTTTTAAATCTTAGAACTATGACCAACTGTCTCAGACAACCATCTCATTATTATGAGATCCTGATCTGATCCTGACCTTGAATGAGCTTTTTGTCCCTTCTTGGTTTGAGACATTGACATAAATACAGAGGACGACGCGTCTCCACTTATTTGTGGGGAATGTTTGTTTCATTTGTTTGTTTTCACTGCGATACTCAGCTACAGCAATTCATCGCCTAACCAGCAACTCTACATCGTTCAAGACAGGGCTGTGACATTTTGTTGACATGGTTTGTGTGCGACCCTCAACCGGGAGATTTAAAGGCAGCTAGCGGCAGTTGGCAGCTAACTCAAAGACCGAAAATGTGCAGACAACACGAGGTACGGGAGGGTACTTACCCTCCGAGCAGAGGACGAGATCATCCGCCACATGACAGGGACGGTAAATGGTTGTTAATGCCATGTTATTCCATTTTTTACAAAGCGCTGCTCGTCGCGCGTGTAAAACGTCACACTGGTCTCTGCCGTGTTACTCGTCACGCCTCTTTTCATTGCGGAATGCCGGCTTGCTATCTAAATCACGGAGCGGAGCGGCGTTATGACGCCGTTGCTTTGTTCAGCGTAAATAAACAAAGGTGGCGTAGAGAAGGGTCTTTGTTGTGGCGATATTGCAACATCTCTCCGTAAAAACGGCTCATGTCTTAACATTGTCGCATCTGTGGGCGGGTATTTCGATTAGCTTTTAGGAGTCACAATAAACAAAGTCACAGTGTATGTACTTTTATGATATAAACAGTAACGTAAAAGCTCTTTCAGTAGACATATTTTGACAAAAAGTCAACTAGATATTTAGTATCAATAACAATCTATTCATCAATATCTAATAGGTTCAACTGCTTGATGTCAGAGATGGTAAAAGGTCAAATCTAAATCTGTATGTGGCTCTGTTAGTTCACATGCTGTACCTGAAGCGGTGCGTGTTCCTGAGGAAGAGGAGGGGCTTCCAGCAGGAGGCGCTTTGTAACTGGGGTAGTTGTAGCTGTGGGGCTGGCTTCTGCAAAACAAACACACAGTACAAATAACCTGAAGGCTCTGAATGGAAAGAGAGCGGAATCATTTAAAACATTTGGTTTTCTGGGGGTTCAAGCTTTTCCAACACAAGTCATGTATCTGCCACTCATTTCTCTCTCTCTCCATCTCTTTGCTGACCTCTGACGGCCAAAAAGATATCCCAGCACCCCTCCGGTCCCCATGCCGGTCCAGAAGCCTCCGCCTGTGGCATTAGCAGCTCGGCCTCCTGGGTACTGTTGTCCGTGAGTGTAGTCGCTGTGGAAACCGTAGCCTGGGTTGGCACCAGAGTAGCCTGAACACACAAAAGCAGAACACATTCAAGGTTTCAGCTGTTTGCATGAGAGAAAAGTGCATGACCATCTTGCACATCCTCCCTAACAAATATATGAATTGCTTTGAAGATGTGATTTCCAGGGAGCCTCTGCAGTCTTGTTTATTATTGCTCTATTTACACTGCACCATTCTGCATTAGCTACCTGTGAAATCAGGTTTGAATCCCGGGGGTGGTGGTCCTGCAGTGGAGGCATGGTGATGATCTCTGGGGTAACCAGCCTGTCCGTGGTTCTGCCCCCACTGGGCTGTGTTCCCGCTGAGGAACAGCTTGTAGACGCCGTAGGCGAAGAGCAGAAGCACAGCGATTACCAGCAGGCTCCCTGAGTCCTCGCTGCCTGAGGGGTCCGAGCTCTGGCGGCTCTGCTGGTGCTGTTGGTGCTTGTTTCCGGAGAAGCCGCTGAAGAAACTGGAGGCAAAGCCCCCAAGATCTGAGACAGACAAACAGCACAAGAATGTTTCTAAACATGTAGTCCTTGTGTGAAGATGGAGCCTCATAAATCTCACATATCCATCTTTCTACCTCCAAATCCGAATCCACTGCGGGAACCCCAGCTGCCTTGAGTCTTCCTCCGGCCCTCTTCGGTCAGTTCCAGTGTGTACTCCAGCCCACAGGAGCCCTTCAGTATGTGGGCATCAGCAGGGTGGCTGTAGCCCTCACAGCTCACCTCAATGCGACCGAATCGGTATGCGTTGTCCATATCAGTCTTGCACTCCCACTGTGAGGGGAAAGGAGGGAAATTAAACTCTTTGTTTCCAGAATCGAGGACTTTATTACCAGCAGATGTTGAGTTACAAGTAAAACTAAGTTCACAGGCAGTCAATGGGAAGAAAACAGTGAAAGTCTCAACTGTCAGCCCCAAGAGGCTGCCGTGATTGATGAATTGAAGGACAAGATCCCTCACTGGCTTCCCACCAGTGTACACAGCCAAGTGTGTTGGATATTTGAGAGTTTAAAAAGTCCCAACAAAAATATGTAAGCAGATATTCGGGTTTTTTGGGGGTTTTTTTTTTTTACATAAACGCATTGCATTAACATTGAAAGAGTTGTGTTCAAGCAGAACATTTCACAGTGCTGGATTGGAAATATTACCACATGAACTTTACCTACTACGAGGAACCAGGTGAAAAAAAATAGTCAACGATTTTGATTCTTATATATTTTAACACAACACAAAAATAAACCATGGCCACAAATCTTTGCATTTAAAACAATGAATTAAAATTCAATACAGTGTTTTTGAGCATCGATAAAGTATCACAAAACATAAAATTGTGATACTCAAGTGTCTCGATATTTTCGTACGCCCCTAGCGTACACCTCATCTCTCTGACCTCGCTGCCCACCAAGCGCCTCCCTCCTCACCTGTACATCCACTCCGTCCCAGCCTTTGTTCTGACACTGGACCACCTCTGGGACGAAGGCCTGGCAGCCTGCTGAGCCTCCAACACACTGGAGCTGAGGGACGGGGCTGGAGCGCCTCGCTGTGGTGTAGCGACCCTTGTACAGAGTCAGAACCTGGACGTCCCGCAGCAGCACGCTGCCTGCAGTGAGGGGGAGGTGGGTTTCTATTATAATATAAGTCACTTTGCAAACATATAAAAGCTCCTACTGTAACATCACATTCAGGGGTTCTTGATGCTTTTCTCACACGCCAATGTGAAATGGATTTTTATTGATTCAACTGTACTGGTGCTTCTGCAGAGCATCACAAGCATTTATATCTTTTTAAGATACATTTGACCTTTGCCAGTAATCCATATTAAATTGCATATTTTTTTTAAATGTACAGTTGTTAGTTTTCATCATCCAAACTTGGCCCCCTGCACATGATCACTCAGTAAGTCAAAGGAAAAGTGTTATTAAATTCTAAATTTGTGCAACAGAAAGACAAAGACGGACTGTGCATGACGTCATCTACAGGCGACAATAAGTAAACATCTTTAAAGTGAACAGAATTAAGGATTTGTTAAGATATTGAACAGATAAAAATTAAATTATGGCATTATTAATAGTAGTATGTTTAGTTTAGCCACGACGGGCTTATCAATATGTACCGGAAGTTAAATATTGATAAAAGGTAGGTAAAATATGAGCTAAACTAGCAGGACATGACAGGAACTACTTGACTCTTTCAAGTGTCACGGATACGGACTACACCTGACATTTAAATACCGTAAAATTAACGCATCCTTAACGTAAAAAAACAACCTGTAATTAAAGTAAAAATTAATTTTAGCGGTTCTATGGATCCTCTTGCAGGGTCTGCTCCGTAAAAACATATTAAAAATAACCGATCTATGTCAGACCTTAAGGGGCAAATGTTCAATTTAGTTTCAAAATTAGCTAAACAAGCTAGAAGGCTGTGAGCGGAAGTGTTTTGGTGTTTCGTCCGTTTGGTTGCTGCTCGTTACTTCATCTCTACACAATGTCTCCTGCCTGTTAAAAAACACACATTACTAACCCCGACATCAGATTATACTGAAGCAGAAGTAGACAGAAAACTTAACTTACCGTCATCCCAACTGTTGGTGTGCGCCACCAACAAAAACAGCCAAACCACTGTGATAAGCCGCTTCATTTCTTTACTGTGTAATCCTACGAATTCTACCGACAGTCGATGTTTCTCTCAATAACTAATCGACGTTATTATTAAGATGGAAACGCCTACGCTACATTAAACTTAAATGGTGGTTGGTTGCTGAAACCCGAACGCAAGAAACAATAACTTCCGTATTGCGTCATCTGTTTTTCCTGTCGCCAACCAATGGAGAACGTGCACGACTGCTGTAGTGGATCGAGAACCTCGGCACCTCGGAACTCACTGGCATGTAGGCTATGATGTAAATCTATGAAATATGTAATAAGTAGAAGTTTATAGATTCTTATATTTTGACATTTTTTCTTGTCTTAAAAACACAGAAAAAACATGATAATGTGCCCTCTGAGATACAGTAAATCTCTCTGTATTTCACAGTATAGCAGACTTTTTAAACCGGTGTCTGTGGCGACTTTCCCGTGCTGGCTCACCAATAGCGATGCGCTTTAATAAAGATTGGTAATAAAGGTTGGCTGAGCAGAAGTAAGGGAGCAACCAAATTTGGTATTACAGAAGCAAATCCCAACTTAAGATAGGGAAAATGTATTACACAAGCATCCTAACATCCCAAAATCTCCTAACTTTAGGATAACTATTAAGCTGTTCTAACTTTAATATTTCACCCGGTAGTTTTAGGTAACTTGTTTAACCCGTATGACTGTTCTTTTATTTACACAAACAACAAAATGTCAACAGGTGGAACTTGGTGGATTCAGGCTACCCAGGGCCGTGATCCTGTAGTTAGTGGACAACTATAGTTGCTAGGTAACAGACATAAAAGTTGATAAGCAATGTTTGATTGAGTATTTAGGATATTTACCTGAGATAAGATAGATAAAGTTTGTTAGGATAATAACACTGACGTATGAACTGTTGACTTTTTATAAATGAAGTCCCAAACATAATTACCACAGTTAAGACAGGAAGTTCCTGTAAGCCCCCGGGTTCACCCCTGCCCCTCAGACAGTCTAAGTCCACCACTGGCACAATGTAAAAACATGTAGGAATAACTGTGATTCAAACATTTCTTCACTTTGTTTATGTTGATGAATTTCAGTTTCTTACTTTGACAGTTTGACTTGAAGCTCATAACTGAAAAGGCCATGTCCTGTTACAATGTGAAAGAGGAAGACAAGATATGTGCGGCGTGTAGAAGTAATGGGGATGAGTTAGTTTTTTTAAAATCTTCTGTCCTTTTCAGATGTCAGAGCTGAAAAGTCAAGAGTGGTGAACATTGCTGCTGCAGCCCAGCACAATAAACACGTTCAATTCGGAAAGCGTCCACGAATTCTTCATCCTTGTCGAAAAACAATGCCTACATTACGCTACATGCATCTCCAACTGCCAACAGGTAGGTTAGAGATATATACATATATCTATGGGAGATTGTGGTGTGTTATGCTAGAGGTAGCTAATGTAGCCTGCAGCAGAGATGAGGAGAGCGGGGCTGCAGAGGATTTTTACATCGGGTTTCAACTCCACAACTGCAGATGCATCACAAGCAAAACTTGAGTCACCACCATTGCATTGGACTGGAGAAAAACAAAATCTCTCAAGCTGCATTAACTTCACCTGAATAACCTGAATCCCGACAATAAAGACAGAACACAGTGGTAGTAGTAAAAATCAGGTCTTTTAACTCAATCACCCACCGTTCAGCCCATATTAAATCTCTGCTATAAGTTAGATATTTACAACATCATTCAAGGCCCTTCACAAAATGCATCATGATCATCTTTACGAAGAAATCTATTTACATTTTACAAAACATTGCATACATGATCATCCATACACCAAACCCTCTTTCCCTTGCAAAAACAAAAATAAAGCAGTCACATTTTCTTCACTTGTTTTCCCCACCATAAGCTGCGTATTTCTCACTGGTGTCAGTCCTTACTCCAACACCCTAGTGTTTATTTGTTTTGTTTTGTTTTAATTTTCAGACAGGCAGTTACTAAGTCACAGTCACCTGGTCAGTCAGATCAATGTAATTAAATATGTGCTCTCCTTAACATGTTTAAGTTCCTCTAAAGCATGTCTGCAGAAGTTGATGAAAATGAATCCAAGCCAATGGAAGACAACAGAAGTTGTTGGTAACCAATCAAAGTTAAGAAAATAAAGTTACTTTTATTCATGCTATTGTCCATTGAAAGCATTTTCGAGGAGGACTAGTTTCAGACATGGCACACTGGGAATGGAAAACTAACACTGTACGAAGCTTTACGTAGGAGCACATAAGCACTGCTTGCTTTGGTTTCATCTTCATGTTTTCCTAGTTTGTCAGTCTGTCAGATTACTGTGTTAGCTTCGAGCTAGAAGCGGCCCTTTCATTTGGGATGGCAAAATTGCCGCCCACAGACTCTGGAGTGCAAATGTGAAGAAAAATAAAATACAATATGTCAGTATCCTTTTTAGCATGTACCTATAGAAGCCTTACTTCCATTTCACCGGAAGCTGAGAACACCCTGTCTGCCAATAATCCAACAAATTATTTGTTTCTCTATTCAAGCCCGGATCAAACAGTTCACCCAAAACTTCAGTCATTATCTACTCACCCACATGCTGATGGAAAGTCAGGAGAAATTTCTCGGCGCTTCACAGCAAGGGTGTTGCAACATTCTCCTAAAAAACTGACCAAGTTGGGGACTTGTTTTAAAACGTAAAACAACCGTAAGAAAAAAAAAAATATTTGGCTCCATACAGCTCGTCTGGTGTAATCCAAGCCTGCGGAAGAGATCCCCAATTTGATATGAAAAGTCGTTTTTTACAGCCCAAATCTTCACTGTGGGGTTGCGCATTCAGCTTAGCTAGCAGTAAAGGTTTTGGATCTCGGGGCTTCTGGAGACTTGGATTACGCCGGACGAGCTGTATGGAGCAATTTTAAAAAAAAATTGGGGGTTGATTTTCCCCATTTTAAAAATCCCCAGCTTCTTCAGTTGTTTAGGAGAATGCTGCCACGCTGTTCTGCTGTGAAGCTCCAGAAATGCTTTGTGGATGCCAAAACTTAACCCGGCTTTCCATCAACATGGGGGTAAGTAGATAACGGGTGAACTGCTTTATTAACCTGACTGGCAGACAGTGTATGGACAACACTTCACCTGGTTAATTACACTGATGAACTGAACCCTCCACCAATAAAAAGGACTCTTTGGTGAGTGAGCTAATCAGTTTGGCTAACAGTTGATTGAAAAATGTCTAATAAGAGCATGACTGTTCAATAGTTCAAGTGGATGTGATTAGTTTCATAAATCAATGGAGTGGTTTAGAAAAGACCTGAGAGCCCAAAGGAACAGATAGAGACAGTGTGTAAACGCAATCGAGGACAGAAACAGAGGCCAGCGTGTTTCCAGTTCAGTGTTTGTCCAACAGCTCGTTCTGAGGACCAGCGGCTTCAGCCTCCACACCAACAAGTGTGTTGGAGTGTCTATGTGTGTATAATTCATGACCCTATGGACCAAAGGTTGACAAAGGCATATTTTGGCTGATACCAACAGTTTTGGATTGAAGCTGTTAATAGTTGATACTCAGTATCTTTAAATTGGAACAGTTTGACTCCACTGACACCGACTGGCTCATATCAAAAACATTTGCTCTCGAAGGACAGTATCAGCTTGACATATCTGTAAACTTATAGTATGGATGCATTTCTTGGCGTGTGTTAGTCAGTGTGTATGTCCACCATGTTTTTCTCAGTCTTCTTCATACAGCCACTATGTTGTTCATCTCCCATTTCTGAGTGGTTTTGCTGGTGTCACAGTCTGATATGAACACTTTGTGGAGCAGGTCGGAGCGGTCCAGACATTTCCCTGTTAGGAGAATACAGATGAACATTACCACTAGTGTTTGTTATAGGGAGGACTATTTAAATTTCATTACAACTCCTTCCATATAGATCCCTGCAAGTGAACCTCATCGAGTGGGAGGTGGGGGGACAGTTTGGATCTATCTGGACGAGCTTAACTTGAGAACTAGGGATGCACCAAAACGATACCAGTTTACAGCAGCGTGAGGTTAACTTGTCATCAGTTGAGCTGAGCAGGTAGGTGGAGGAGGAGCAATGTCAGCAGTTTGCAGACATTTCTAAAATAAGTGATGATGACAAAGTAGAGCAGACTGCAAACTACACTCTTGATGTCCAGATCCACTGCAACGGAACGTACTGCATGCTACAGTCTCTCCCCTCACTAGTGGAAGAGTCCGAGACCGTCGTTTAGCTTGCAAACCCCTGGAAACGAGCCAAAATCTCCATAATTTATAATTCACCCATTGTACAGATTCTCTATCACATTATTCTCCAACTCTCTACTCTGTGGACCCACCGTCAAACCGCCGGCTCACAGGCTGGACATTCCCTGGAGCCGACGGCGGCGCACTGGCCGATCACGAAGCTTGTCTATTAGACGCAAGAGGCATCACTTGAGGTTATTTTCATTGGCCAGCTGTTTTTCATTAGTTGAACTGTGTTTTATAGTGAGCACTGTCTGCCTCTGGTCTGAGAGCATTTTCTAGTTAAGTATCTACTTATCATTATGGATTTCCCATGTTTGTTTTTTTTAGCATGTTCATAATGATATTGGCTGATAAAAATACCATCAATTTGTGAATATAAGTACTTGTAGTTGGTCAGAATAAAAAGTGGTATCGGGGCATCCCTATTGAAAACATTTGAGCTCATATCTGAAGTTCAAAGTTCTCCAGCAGCTACATCTCAAACATGGCTGCTGCTTCGCTTCGTCACTGAATGTGTGGGTGACTGACACAGTGTGGTCGTAGTAGTCGTAGACTTGACAAACTTATTCGCCACTGCACAAGCTAAGTTACAACAATAAAGCTAGATGTGTTTGCTGACACAACACAGACAAATTAAATATGTCCTTTACACAATGTGTCCATCAGCACCTTCACAGTCTGAACCAATCATGTCAAATCAATAACTCCATGCACAGAGTCACACCAAATATAACAACAAACAGCAAACCACCCTGCATCTGAGCCATTCTTTATGCTGCAAGATTGTGTTACTAAGCGACGGACAAGACTTTAACTACACACAGGCTGAAAATCCTGCCGTCTAGTTACTGCACGTTCTGTCTGATCAGAGGTCAGTGTTTTTCTCCTCTAATGGTACAAACCATAAGTACCACAGACCACATGACCTTTTGAGAAATTAAAGTCAAGACCTTCAAATCTTCCATGAACTGGTGACATGATGATTGTCGGTGATGACGATCAATCACCGACATGATGAAAACTTAAATAATGCAGATGTTTTTTTTACCTGTTGGCACATGAGTGAACCGATGGAGATCCTGGATAGAGGGAGGAGGGAGGGGGAGAGAGAGAGAGAGAGAGAGAGAGAGAGAGAGAGAGAGAGAGAGAGAGAGAGAGAGAGAGAGAGA
>JBBPCS010005099.1:0-10768 GCA_037974645.1 Hollardia meadi | reverse complement strand
CGATCGGGTTGTTGCAGCAATGTTGGCGGTAAGGGAGAGTTGGTCGTCGAGTGTCACACCCAGGTTCCTTGCAGTCTTGGTGGGGGCTAGGGTTAGAGTTGTCAGTTGTTTTCTTTTACTTGCAATGTAGGCCTCAAGTTCATTGTGCTAGCTATAGGACTAATTTCATTTTTGGTACAGACAACCATTTGTTTTCCATATTAAAAGAATCCTACTTTGAAAATTGAAAATAAATACTGTTGAAATGATAAGGAAATGTGCGGTGTTGATTTTATTTGATAGACATAGGGGTAGGCTATTAGATGCAATTTAGACATGAGGTTCGGACCTTTGCTGGGTGGACATTTTAGTAACTGGACCTCTGAATTTTAATTGAACACCCCTGCAATAGCGTAACAGTGGGGGATGGTATGAACTACTTCACAACTATGCAGTTTAGCTGGCACAACTATGTCTATCAAGTGTACTGCAACCAGTTATAGCAGAGGACATGCAATCAGCCCTTTTCAGACAGCTGTTTTCTACGGGCACTGCACTAGTAAATTAAATTTGACTTGACTTAATAATGACAGATTCACTTCCTCACAGCACACTTAGTCTGCAGTTGTAGCCCTGCCTGGCTTTTTTTCTAAGGTAAAATGGTCCATTGTAAGGATGAAATAAAGGGTTTGCTAAAAAAAAAAAAAAAGACAAAACAAGCTGGGTGAGGAAATATCTAAACCAGCCAAATGGATTTTTTTAAACCTGGCAACCCATAGGTCATCCTTATCAATCGCCTTATAATGATTAAACCATTTTTCACATCTTTTATGCCTTATCAGAAAGTGGTATAGTGCATTCTTTGTCTAATTTTCTTCTTCCGATTTAATTCTCGAGTTCTTTAAGAGTGAGTTTGATGAGGTCTTGACTGCAGTGTTGCTTGCAAATTAGAAATTTTCACACGAGAGTAGCTACGTAAATGACTTCAGTCAAAACATTAGAGCTGAACGGGCTGATCAAAATGGATAATTTTGCATTCAAATCTGGTTAAACTCAAGGGAACTGCTGCTCAACACTGAAAAGGTACAGCATGGGGATTAGGTGGAACATCACATTGATCCTCATTCAAATTTCAATTACTACTGAATGATCTGGCATCAGAGACAAACAGCTTGACTAGGTGGTCAGGGGATTTCAACAATGACATGAAATGATTAAAGTGTTAAATGCACAGGACACACTCACACAAATCAAATCTGCGGTTTGAAATTTACATCCATCTGGAGGAATGTTTCTCTTAATTTTGCTTTGTTTACCAACAAGCATGATTTTTGGCATTTGTGGCAAGGCTGCAGGCAGATCGGGTGCGATGAAATGAGAAATTGTGGCTCAGTTTAGTTCCTGTTCTCACAGATAATCATCACTGTCAAATTTGTTCAATTTACTATGTTTGTGAATTTTGGAGCATACCTGTGGGTATGAGGGGTCTGGGTCTGCTTTTTAGACCTATTTTTTTGTACCCACCCCCAGTCTCCTCTCAGAGTATGAATCATGGAATAATGTTATGCTTTTGAAAGAGCGTTTTCGTGACGCTAGTACGTCCATACAATTCTTCACATAATGGTCAATCTATCACGTGAGCGGGGGTTGAGAGAGTGTATGCCTTGACATACACACGTAATAACATTCTGCATTCACGAGTTTACCCTCTGTAGGTAAAGATTGAGTCACAATGTCTTTCTTACTTATCCAGCCATCCATCTGTGCCATCATGACAGCGCTGAATTCAAACAGAGAACTGCACTACACATATATATATGCAAAGAGCAAAACAAGATGGTTTACTGTGGGGAAAAAAGTTCTATGCTTTTTTTTTTTTTTTAAAGAAAGGTGAAAGTATGATTTTAGTGTTATGTATGAGAAAAAAATAAAATAAAATAAAAATAGAAAATACCTGTACATTCTATCTACTATGTTCAACATTAATTTAATTCATCATGACCTAGAGGCACAATTCTAGTTAAGGACCTTCCCTGCATCCTTGGGTATTATGCATGAACAGTATACAGTTTTGTCTATGATAATGAAGGCTGCCATTGAATGTAACCCTGACTGTTGGTGACAACAAAAGATGGTTTTATAGGCTCCATGTCAATCAATCCTTTTAGTCAAACAGCACTGCTAAAAACCTTAAATGTAAAAATCTATGAAATCTTACACCACAACATTTAGAAGTGTATTCATGCTGGAGGTTCTAATTAAATAAACAACATATTTCCAAGGAAATATTCCATGTAGTATTATGACATAGGGTACTGGAAACCCACCCACCTGAATTAGAAGACTCCTGGATGGCTTGACAAAGAACAATACTCTTCATCATTCCCTTTGTTCATTGCCACTGAGAGTTTAAAACAGAGAGGCCCTTTCAGCAACCCTCACTGATTTCCCTGTTTAAACTCGGGGGAACTGCTGCTCAACAACGGAAGCTGCCTCAGTGCTACAGGTACAGCATGATGATGAGGTGGAACATCGCATTAACCTTCAATCAGAATTCCAGCTACTACTGAATGAGACAAACAAGCTTGGCTGGGTAGTCAGGGGACTTCAACAATGACATGGAATGATGGAACTGTTTTCTTGAAATGGCAGGCACAGGACGCACACCTAATTATCTTTTCCAAAATGCCGAGACAGTTGTAAAAACAGTCACACCGTTTTCTTTCTTTTCCCAGAAGTACAACTGCACTGTTGTTCAAATAAAACAGCCCATGTTTGCATTTTCCTTACCATTACCCTCTTGTGGATGTGTGAATAATGACTGCAGGACGGCAGCGGTTTATTGTTCAGGCATAAGGAGGAGGTTGGGGTGGAAAGATCCATGCACACAGTTTGCATCCCATCTCCTACCAACGATCTCGATCATGTGCGGTGTGTCTATGCCAGATCAGCAAAAGATCATAGGAGTCATTTTAGTATTACTTAAAAATGACCTATTTTGTCATTTGGGTGTAATCAGAATGCAGTACTGCTGCATACCGTATATTTAATGCCGATCTCTCACAAATTTGTTACAAGTATGTCTTATGTTTTCACTGGCCAGTCTCAAATCATCTGTTAAATTAATAGAAATGCATTTATCCAACCATTATCTATACCATTTATTCATCCATCTATACCAATGAGCAACTAGCAAAAATATGTATTGCTTGCACAGGGCAGGAATGTGGGTTACATGGTTGAGGGAGAAGCCAAGGACAGTGGGCAACAGTAAGATCACTAAAGCTGTCCTTAAGCTGACTTCAAGTTACTTTAAAATGGAACTTAAATATATTCTGGTCCCTGTACAGCCTTGTCCCTTTTTCTGGTTGTAGGTCAAATCCCGTCTCTAGGCTGCAGCCAAAAGTTTTAGCGTCATCTCTTTCATCTCACTTCATAGTGTCTCATATGTCTATTTTCATGGGCAACATTTCTGACGAAGCAACTAGTCTTTCAAAATATGTCCTTTGTCCATGCCCTCTAGAAGGAGGCATAGACATGTTTTTTTGATATGACAGCAGGATATCATTTGTCTGTGTCTCCAAAACCATTTCATAATTCTAATAACCCTGTTTTACGATGTGACGACGCTGGTTAAGTTTAGCTTTAGGTAATAGGGTTAGACACATAAATGACTTGGTTAAGTTAAGGTTTGGTTTGGGTTAGAATTGGGTTAGAATTACTAGTGCCTCTGTGTCCCTTGACTCACTACATAGCCACATTCCTGCTCTCTTTTCTCCCTGACTCGTCTTGCATTATTTTAAATACACTGTAAGGGGGAGAAAGAGCAGAAATTTTGGGAGGTGTTGTTACCCTTTAAGGTGCGCATCGCCACCATGGTTACAAAAGTAAACACATGGATAAGGTTATCGAACGGTCAGGGTCACGCTTTAAAAAAAACCAAGACTGACTCGTGGTCGGAACTGGAAGCGATCAAGTGATTGTCGTAAAAAATGTGTCATTTTGGTGCACTTAACTGAAACGACTGCTTGAGAGGACAATCTCATTGACATTAACTGTGGTAGTGGGTATTAGGAGAAAGCCTGATGGTAATCTCCCGATTGTGATTCTGAATAACCTGTAGAATTTGTAACAAGACTTGAACTTGTTTCACGGGACAATCATATGAAATTATTTTTATATTTACCTCATAAAATATGTCTGTATGGGTTTGTGGATCATTCTACAGAAGTGTATTAGTGATTTTCAAAAGTAGATCACTGCTTTAAGATGTCAGATTTTTTGACATTTTTTTTTGTTAGAAGACCATTGATGTCTGTATATGATGTTTGGGTTCTTACATGAGGAGTAAATGGGGGCAAGGATCAAGGCACGGGAGGGAAAAGACAGGAAGAGGGAGACTCTGAGAGGGAGGATCAGACTGAAGCAACTATTTGAATATGGTATGTCAGACTTCTGTCTCTTTCTGTCACACAAAGTAAGAGCATGCACTCTTCTTAAACTAAGCACAACAACTTTGAATTTTCACATAACACATTCTGGGGGGAAAAAATCACATCACCCCTCCAAAAGTTTGGTGTCATTTCAATCCATAGTCAATTACTCAGGCTGAGCAGCCTGCCATTTCTCCCTGTCAATCATTCTGTGTGAGTGTTTTCAGATGTGACAGCAGAGCTGAGAGCTGCAGCACAAGACTGGACAAGCAGATTAGGTGTGGCGGCGTTAAATGGTAACATTTTATTATGCAATATATTACCTGTTCTCACAGATCGTTAATACTCAGATTCGTTTGAATATGTTTGTGGGTTTTGAGCATGCCTGTGTGCCTGTGTCCATATTAGTCCTAATTGTTGAATTTGTGTTCCTGATGCACCCACCCTCTCACCCCAGGCTCCTTCCAGAATATGAATCATGGAATAATTTTGTGGCACTAGCATGTCCATACAATTCATCGCATATCATCACATATGGTAGTCAATCTGTCATGTGAGTGGGGATGAACGAATGTCTTTATGTACACACACACACACACACACACAGTAACGTTCTACATTAACATTAAGTCATATGGTCTTTCTTACCCATCCATTTATTCATCTGTAATGAATGAATGGAATGTCACACAAAAAGGATTTACTGTGGCAAAAAGTGACCTTGAAATGAAAGGTGAAGTTGGAGGATGACTTTCACGTTACATTTGAGAAATATGAAGCTGTTGTAGAGAGAAGTAAGTGATGATTTTACCTGATGAAGGTCTAAGGACCAAAACATCTCTGTTACTTGCAAGTTGGACAGCTAGGAGCAAGAAACAAACAGATATACTGTATCAACAAACAGAAAATAAAAATATATATCTATTGATTTTGTTTTGTTTTTGTAGTTCATCTATTCTCTTAATTTCATCTATTGAGTCAGTCCCTAGTCTTTGTCACGGTTTAGGGTTTCTGAAAAATGTCAATTTCCTCCACTTTTCTTCCAGTTGTACTTCTTGCAATCTCAAAAGATCTGTCATTTTTTCCAATTATATATATTTCCTCTACTATCTCTATCCACTGATCCTGGTTTGGTGGATCCACTTTACCCCATTTCCTCCTGATAGGTTCTTTACTAACTAATACTTTAACGAGTTGCTTGTCCCCTGTTCATACATTTTCTTCAGTATAGTTAAAATTACACATGGAGGATGTCGTATCCTAGTATTGTTTGCAAACTTTTGTGTATCATTTCCCAAAACATTAATATCTTATGGCATTTCCAAAATATATCTGAATGATCTGCGTCTAATACTCCACAATCTCTCCAGCACAGTAGACTTATATTTAAATGTTTACTTTTAACCTTGGGTGTGATGTTTGTTTTTTTTAATGTTTTCCAAGAAAATTCCATAAATTCCATATCCGTAAATTGGTGGATGCTTGATGTATGTTCCACGAATTTTGCCAATCCTCATCTGAAATTTTTGTATTAAACTCAGATTTTTCTTTCCTTTATTTAGTTAAATGTTTATTTATCATCAATTTTTGATATAAGGATATGATTGTTTAATAATTTGACTCACACCATTCACTTCCACAGTGGGATCTATTTTTATTTCCTTGTTATAATAGTCCCTAAGTTGTAAGCACCTAATAAAATTCTCGTTTACCTAAGTTATATTTATCTTATGTTATATTCTGGAAAATCCCCATTATATTGTAAAGTACACCATGCTGTGATGCCCTTGGTCACCCACTGTTTGAATCCTGTATCATACCCGGACAGTTTAAAATTGCCATCAAATGCTGCCCATTTTAGCTGATTTGTTTCTTTCATTGTCCTATTTTTTTTATAGTTTTGAATTTCTTGTATGCTTCTTTATCTCCAATAATGTTCTGGATTGGATATTCTCCAAACAATTTTTCCATATCTTTCCACTTTGCCATGTAGTCTGGTTTGCACAGGCATACAAAATATGAGCAGCATAAAAGTATTCTAAGTTTTGGTAGAACCATACCCCCTCTTTCTTTTGGTAACTGGAGCGTTGTATACCTAACTCTAAGCTTTTTTGTCTCCCCAAATAAACCTGGATATCATCCTGTCCCAGATCACGCTTCTATATGTAGGGATTGGAATAGATAGAGAAGCACTGGTTGCACATTAATTTTGAGAATTTCAATTCTCACGTTAAAGTCTAGAGGTAGAGTAGACCATCATTTGATTTCTTTTTGTATTTTTTGAATTGTCCTGTAGTTTTCACTGTATACTTCTTTAGTAATGGTAAGCCCCGGATATTGTATTCTCTTTGGATTACAAATGATATTGAATGATTCCTGAATCTCTTTTGATGGAGTATATTTAGATGCGAGTATCTGTGCGGGAGCTCTCCATTCTCTTGAGCATCGATATTGTCTCCTATACGCTCGTCTAAAAGAAACAATGAATGTAACATTGACTGGTGGCAACAACAAAAAGTGGTCTTATAGGCTCCATAGTGCAGCCTCAAGAAAGTTAATGATTCCAGTTGAAGAAGGCCTTGGTTATAAAAAAAAAAAACAGGATTCAAAGAAATCAACAGAAGAAGAAAAATATATGGTACCAAATGTATCTTATCTATTAGTTATTACTGGAGACTAATGGTGCATTAATGCCAGCATGATTAAAGAAGACATTAATTTAATCACATCCATCACAGAAAAGTAATGTTAACCTTGTCTTATTGTCTTAAGCATCTCTGTAAGTACAGCTTAATCACTGCTTCATTCAGTATAGGATGAAACACCATCTCGATAACAGCTGAGCATTAAGGGACTGGCGCGCTTAAAGCTGGAGTTTCTGGAAGTAAAGCTGGGGTACCATCTGCTGGAAAAATCTAACAAGACAACATGACATGAAAAATCTGACCACGACGCAGAGAATCTCTTGCACAACACAAGACAAGAATCCCACAATCTTTTGATGATTGAAAATATACTGTTCTTGGTATTTTTCATCAGCAGCATATGAACCTTTCTTATATCTGAATAATTTGTTCAATGTAGCCAACTTTTGATTTTTGGTCTCCTGCCCACTTCATCATATGAACCATACATGACCGATTTGAGTTTTCTTTTAGAATTTAGCGTTAATAATCCTTAGTAATTATTTTATAGCAATAAAAATGTAAGGTTTTACGTACAGTAGTTACAACAAAGTCATTTTGTTTTTGTTTGCCCTTTTCCCCACATGAGTCAAAGTAGAGTGCAGTGAGTGATCAAAAAGGAAATATTACTTGATACAAGCATGTGTTTGATTTTTGTGTTGCACTAGAACTATTTATTGTGATTCAATTAAAAAACAAGAAAAAGCATCATCCTGCTTAATCTTTAAGTGCTCCCATCAACTGGCAACATTCTGCAGGAAATCAAATGTATTTTCACATATCCAATCATACACAGTAGAGAATGTATAGTAAAATTTCATGTCTGCATTTAACCTGTCCTCTGCACTAGGAGCCTGGGGACCAACACAAGTTCTATCCAGGTGCCTTGGTCAGGGTCACTGACAGGAGACCTAAGATACATGTTTTTGATGGTGGGGAAATGCGGAGCACTTGCTTGGCTTGCAGTGGGCCACCAGCATCCCATTTAAAGACTTGTATAGTATACTGTTCACCAGAAAGAACTGCAGGGTTATGGTTATGGTTAGGTTTAGGGCTACAGCCACCTGGAGGAAAAAAAGCAAGTCTTCAAATCTGGAGAGTGAACACGCAAAGAAGCCTTATTTGAAGTGAGCCACCCGTTTAACTCATTATTTTCACTGACTCTTAGCTGAAAATTCAAACTTCTGAAAAGACGTTTGCTCTTTTGCACTTGAAATAACATCTAATAATGACTTTATATTGTACTGAAAACATGTTGGGACATGTTGAACACATGAAAATTAAATATTGTAAAAAAAAAAAATTTTCAGCTAATGATATTCGTTAGGTGTATTTTCCAAATCAATAATTCCAAGCAAATGTAATTAAAATGTGTTCATGGATTGTAACAACAGCTCATTGCATGTTAGTTTGGTTGTTTTTATATTTGCATTTATTTCAGAGAAAGGTGTAAAGTGGAACACGATAATGATCAGACACTGCAACGTCCAGGATATAAGTAACCTATCACCTGGTTGACTAAACAATGCTCATTTATGATGGTATAGCAATGTTTGGGGTTAAAATATAAAATTAAGTAATCATTCATACACAATAAGGTTACCTGATAAAAGCAATATCACACAGAGACGTCCGAATGTACAAACGACATGTGTAAGATGGGCAGTGAAGAATGCCACCATGTGACGCGGACTACAGCATTTCCTTGCTGACACCGTTATTTTCCTTTACAAAATATGTGGAATTTCAGGGTTCAATGTTTTTTGAAAATATGAAACATATAGGTCACAGTTTTCGTTTCTAACATACAACTTGAACTATTCCAACAGATGAGAAGATAAGATCGTGCCTAATGTTGACTATACCATACAATTACAATCAGGCTATTGAATTCTGACATGGTGGTCAAAGCCTACTGAAACCTCAAATATAGAAAAAAAGACTTATTCTGTCCGTTATGTCTGAAACACAATCACAATCTGTTGTGAATTGATAAGATCTTACTTTGGCTATAGGTGAGCCATTCCTTCTCTTACTTATTGGAACAAGGATAGGCCTACGACTATAATTAAATTAAAAATCTATTCTAAATCTATAAATCATATTTATTGATGTGAATTATAAAACAAATTGCAATTGCCAAAATGAAGCACTGCCACTTCTATACAATATGTGCTTTTCTCTTTGCTTAAATTTTGTTTTAAATATAGTATTGTTCGGTATTGTATTAGTGTAGTATTGTATTGTATAGTATTGGTATAAATCCATTATTAAACCTTTTCCGAAATCTTGTAAGAATGATCCAAGAATACCTCTTAATTAGAGGGGAATCAGCCTTCTTCGTTCTAGTATTTTGAATGTGAGGTTGTCTCAGTACCTGGAAAATGTAGAATATTTGGGTGACAAGCAGAATGGGTTTAGAAGATATCGAGCCTGTATTGATTATATTCATTCAATTTCAACTATTGTCAGATCAAGAATTGCAGAGGGTAAATCTACTTTTGTATGTTTTGTTGATTTTCCAAAAGGTTTTCATTTGGATTCATAGACTTACTTGCTCTAAAACTTCTAAAAGCATCATAACCTATGAAGTAGGAATTAAAATCCTGGCAGATTTAGCTGGGAGAGCATTGGGGTCTGTTATTAGTAGGTCTAAAATATGTGAAGAGCTTGGATATTATACTTATTTGCAACTGTATGAAGCATGTGTCTCCCCAATATTAAATTATGCTTCGGGGAAATGGCAATTCAAAGAATGTAAAATAGCTGATTCTATACAGAATAGAGCTGTACAGTATTTTTTAGGTGTTCATAAATTTGCTCCTGTTTTGGTTGTCCAGGGTGATATGTCACTATTTTCCTGATTCATATAAAATAGGTCGATCATATGAATGTAAAGTATCATACATCTATGGTCGATTAAAAACCCTGGGTGCTATACCAACTGGTGGTATGAAGGCTGTATAGCCACTGAGGTACAGACGAATCTTCACACGCATTTACGGATCTGCCACGGTAGAAGTGTTGCAAAAGTCACATGTAAAAATACAGCCAATTGAGAGGCCTGTCTGAGTTAACTGATGACTTGTCTGTATTTTCAGCTCTTGGAGCAAAATACTTTTCAGCCATGAATATCTATGCACACATTTACAAATTGGTCTGCATATTTACAAATCTCTTTTTACACATTTGCAAACCTGATTACACACACAGAGAGATTCTGATTACACATTTGCAGATTCCTGCACATATTCACAAATCCCAGTGCGCATTTAGAGATTCTGCTATACATTTACAAATCCAATTACGCACACACGGATTGAGATACAGTTACACAACTCTCCACACACATTTGCAAATAATTTTGCCACAATAATGGCCCCATACAAAGGTCTTTACTTGCACAGTTGAGAACAGGAACCCTTCCTCTGGGCCTTGGAAGCTGACAGATTTAAAAACACAACAGGCTTTGTGAATTATGTGAATTAGGAGAAGTTGAGAATGAATCAGCTTGGAAAAAGCGTCAGGATGGACTATTTGATCATTTGTAATTTATAGCCTATATGTGTGTGTATGTATGTATATAAAGGCTATGTATATACAGTGGTGTGAAAAAGTGTTTGCCCCCTTCCTGATTTCTTATTTTTTTTGCATGTTTGTCACACTTAAATG